>JAVCKU010000150.1:17470625-17482409 GCA_032273985.1 Hypsolebias coamazonicus | reverse complement strand
TAAATATATGTGTATGTATGTTTATATATATATATTTATGTATACTGTATGTATGTTTTTAAATGAAATGAATAAAATTTCTAAAAAAAAAAAAAAAAATCTAACAAAAAAGATTATCTGAACCATTATCAAACGGTGCAGTTTGAAAGAGTTTACAAGTTTTCCAGATATATTGATAAAATGACGTTCAACATAAACAAATCACTTTAATCTGCATACTTTGTGCAACAAACCTTAATGAAAGCTGTCGCCCTTTTGTGGACTTCACTATTGTTGACCTGTTTCAGCCACTTTGGTTGTTTCCACAGGTAAACAAAGGTATGAGGAGGATAAGGGGACTACAATTTTTTTTTTTTTTTTTTTTGGAGTGGCCATTGCCCCCTTTGGTCCCCCTTCTTTGTGGTGCCCCTGCTAACTAAAATGTTCCGCCAGTAATTAAGTATTGCAGTGATTATATAGCACATTAACAGGAAAAAGCAAGTTTGATTCCTTGTTGAACTTGTTTTTCTATTTTAAAACTTATAAAACAATTCCAGATTTGAGGTTGAGGCCTTGTGGATGGGAGTGGGTTATAGCTTTTACCATTATTAATGATGTCTAATACTCCTGCTGTCTTCAGACAACGGTTGAAGATGACTTTTTTTTTTTTTTTTAACTGTTTGTCACCAACAAAACTTGGTAACCGGTTGTCCCTCATGCTGGTTCTGGTTCTGGTTCTGCAGCATTCCTCACTGTTTCCTTTTGCAACAGGTCGTGTGTCTATCTGGAGAAACCTTACTCGTCTTGTTTTACGATATTTCCTGTTCTTTTGCCCTGCCTATTCTTTTTTTTTCCCTCGTAAACTCAAGTTTCCTTGATGAGGTTTCACAGATTTGTTTTCCTCTGTGCATGCAGATGGTTCAGGTGAGTAAGATTTTGATTTTCCCAAAAAACTAGCTGTAATTTTTAAACATTGATATTAAAACAGCGCATGGACTCGTGTTATGAGTTATCATTCTACTAGTACTTTGGCTTGTTGGATAATAAATAGACTGCATGTATAAGTACATGTAATATGTTTACCTGGATAATTTATGGTACAAAAAAAAAAAAAAAAAAACACATCATAATTAAAATATTAAGTGAAACCTTCCAGACTTGTTTGTTTAAGGAGCTGAAACAGAATGTGGAAGTCATAAAACAGCAAATGCTGTAGTTTGAAATAAACAGTCATTTTTTTTTTATTGTGTTTCTGAAGAACGCTCACCCTTTAATGCAGAAAAATGGAAGTTTCTCTGCGTTTTAGCTGCTCTGTCTCTCAAATATCAGCTAAATATTGTTGTTTCATGCTAATACTTCTTGTTCATGTTATAAAATTAGCAACTCTTTCTCGGGGGTTTGTGTCTGCATGTGTTCATTTATCTGTTAGCATAATATCTCCAGAACTGATGGACAGATTTTAATGAAACTTTCGAAAATTATTCACTGGATGACGTCTAGAACTGATTAATGTTTGGAGTAAACCCACCCCAAGACGGTTGTCACAGAGTAACACAAAAATGTATATAACTCAGCTAATTTTATAAATATTGAGCTGAAATCTGGTGTGGTAGTAGCTGAGAGTCATTCACAACACATGTTCGAGCGCTAACTGATCTGTGTTAAAAGGAGGTCTGAACAACATGTCTGGACCTCCTTTCTTTCTTTTTCATCTTAAAATCTAAAGACTAAAAATCCAACACGAAGGGTGATGGGCGACATCCGAATCAGTTTATTAACCAATAACAAATCGATTATTGTAGGAATTCAGTCATTAAGTTGTTAAATTTGTTCACTCTTGATTTATTAAATCTCAACACTTGTGGTCAGAATTTGTTAAATTACGGGGAAATTTCAATCATAAGTTATAAATAAAGAAATCAAATTTGCCTTTCTTAAATTCAATTACAAAAATAAACTAAATCAAAGTAAAAATCAACAACGAACAATAAAATCACCACAAGACTAAATAAACCAACACTAAGAATGTTGTGAGAAATTGATGATCATGAAGATGTACTCCCCTAACTTTGACCTCTGACCTTTAGGTTGTCTACCAGGCTCAAGTTCAAGTTTATTGTCGTTCTCCCCACATGTGGAACATGAGGTGGGACGAAATTTTGTACTCACGGTTCCAAAAATATCAAGTATAAAACGAAGTATAAAAAGAAACTAGGATCTAAGATATGCACTGAGATGTACAAACGGTGCACTAAAATATCTAAGATATACGCTAGACACTAATAATGTAAAACAATACAGCAACACAACAGCAGCCGAACATGAGTCTGTGTGAGCAGATGGGTACGAACGAATACAGCAGCATGAAATAATCATCAGCATGAGATCAGCAGCATGGATAATCAGCAGCACAGATAAGTCACATATCACCAATTAAAGTAATTACATTGATTATCCTGGTTAGATGTTCATGAGTCTAACAGCTTCAGGGTAGAAGCTGTTCCTCAGTCTAGTGGTTTTACAGTTAATGCCTCGCAATCGCCTGCCTGAGGGGAGCGGGGCATAAAGTGTGCGTGCTGGGTGAGTGTGGTCCTTCATGATGCAGGTGGCTCTCTTCCTGCATCTGGAGGTGTAGATGTCTGTGGTGGTGGGGAGACTGACTCTCATGATCTTATGATGCTTAGTGCCCCAGATGCAGAGTTTCCACCTTTGATTTTGTGGACACTATAATGTGAGACAGAATGTTTATTGGTATAATAATGTCAAACGTGTAAAACATCAATAATTGGTGTTGTCTGCTTGATTTTATTGGCACAAATCTGAGTCCATAAAAAAAACTATTTCAACAATCAGAATTTCTTGTCAAACTTTCTGAAAATGGAGTTTCAGCATCCTTCCAGTTTTCCTTGAAGGACTTTGATTGTCTTGTGCGCTTTTAACACCTTTGATAAATCGTCCTCCTGCTGATTCCTGAGCCCTGCTGCAGTGCAGTGCGTTATGGAGATGTGCTGTGAGAGATATTGATGAGCTGTGAGCCTGAGGATGCTCAAATCCCACAGCAATCAGGTCTAATCATGGCCCCTGTGGTCGAGGGATTAGTGCCGCCTCGACACTCAGGTACAGCTTCACTCCTCTAAACAGTCAGTGACGTTCCCCAGCCATGAAGATGGAGGCCATGCGCAAAATGATCACTTGTCATTCTGCACACTGAGGGGATGTTTTCTAAGCTCTGCCAGAGACAGAAAGTCTAATCCAATGGGCAGGATCCAGCCAGTGGTGGGACGATGCCAGAGCGTGTATGCAGAAACACAATTCCAGCCGCTGAAGGCCAATGGGAGTGGGATGGTGCAAGTTTTTAAAAGCCTGTTGGGGGCTGGATAGTGGGGGTTATTATCCAAAGAATCATGACAGGAATTCAATAACAGGCTTTTGTCCTGAAATATTTCCCTAGTTTCCTCCTCCCATAAGCATCCCACTGTCTCTGCCTGTCTTTCTCTCCTCTCTTTGCTCACCATCCCTCCACTCCTCTGTGGGGAATGAGTTAAAACACAATACAGGGAGTGCTGAGGATTCCTCTTGAATGTTAATCAACATTATAAAGTAGCACACTGCAGCACAGACTTAGGTAATTATGGGCAGTGAGAGTCTGAACAGGCATCTGACTTTTCTGTAAACCTCACAGAATAAATAAAATCAGACATTTAAACAACATTCGGAGACTTGGTTGTAACTTTTTGCCAGGATTTGGACATTCCTGACATTAATGGTCAGTAACAGTGCAGGCAGGCAATCAGATCTCTGAACTCTAAAATACTTCTAATTCTATGTTGAGATATTTTATTTAAATACGTTAAGCCTCCATAAAATTTAATTTATTATTTAAAATGTTTTCATTGCAAGGTTGTGTTGAGCCCTGCATTTAGCAAAAATATTGTTTTGGTGAGATGTTCAATACAGCATTTAGGAGTTCCTTTTTTCTTTGAAATAACTTTTAAAGAAACAAGCAATCCTTAAACGAATGCTTTTAGCCTGCTGCCTTGCTGAAAATTTTTAAACAAAGACTTTGCACACTCAGCACTAAGGATGTTATTTTGGCAAAGTTTAGTTTTTAAAAACTGAATCCAGAGTACTGACACTGAAAAGGAAACAGATACAGACATCAGTAAAAATACAACAGGTTTATTTACAGGGACCGGACATGACCAGGGTTGGGAGGATCTGCGGGGGACGGCAAGAGGTGAGCACATGTGATCCAACTGAATTGTTTGGTCATTTGTTGAGTCTTTTATTTGGTGTTTCCATTTTCCAGGCTTGGAGTGTAACTGAATGGACTCTGGTTCTGTGCTCAGGGGCTGGTGTCCATTGAAGGAAAGTGCTAGATGTTGGAGAGCAGGCAGGCTGGCAGTGAGAGGCTGAGTCGAGGTAACCCCATTTGTTTCTCTGTTACAGGTGAGGCAGGTTTCCCACAGGAGGGGATTCTCAGGAGAGTACAGGTAACCAGACCACAAGGAATTTCTGAAGAGCATAAGGTTTTGCTTTGTTTTTTTTTTGTTTTTTTTTAATGATCTTCATTAATCTTTACTGTAGTTGAGATTATTGTTTCTGGGGTCCACAACCACAAGCATTTCAATTTACAAATATTACAAGCATAAGGTATTATTTCACAAAGAACTTTAAGTAATTCTCAGGAGTCACAAAAACTGCTTTGCTATTGATAAGTGGGACTCCACACAGCTCTCGTCTTATTGGTTCTTCTCAGGTGTGGGTGATTTGCCACTGTAACTTGTATTCTTGCTAGGTGGTTGAGAATGTCAATGAAAAGCATTCCTAATACCACCATCAGTCCTGCCAGTTTGAATAACTCCATCCATTGTGATCCTTAATCACTCTATGATTGGACTTCAATTTCTTTAGCTTATCTCTGCATTGTTTTTAAGTCTGGGTGTAGCCATGCTAGGGCTTGAATAGACTAGTTGACTAGTCGATTCTAGGACAGCTCGCAAATTTTAAAATTTCACATTGACCAGTCACAGTCAGTGATTGTGTCACGTGATCAGCTGGGCTGCTGCCTACAAAACTGATTCTTCCAAGCAGATGTAAGGCAAGGGAGGAGCAGACAAAGTCTTCCCAAACAGGTAGAAATTCATCAACAGTGTAGAAGTATTTCACTAAAGATGTTAATTTTATTTATTTTTTTTTTTTTTTTTTAAATCCACGGAGGGATCCCACCATCGGCCGCCCCGCTGTTTTTAGTTTTATTTTATTCAAGGCACTAAGTAAAATTAAAATAAAAACAGGGGTGCGCACCACTGCCGGTGGGGAATGCACCAACGCTACCACCGTCACCACCGTCACCACCGTCACCACCGTCACCACCGTCACCACCGTCACCACCGTCACCACCGTCACCACCATCCCCACTGTCACCACTGCCACAGTGGTTTATTTTATTTTGTAAAATTAACTTTTGCAGCTTAATAATATGGTTTTCCTGTTACTTATTTGCAGTATGATAAATGGTTGGAGCATAAATAAATGCCAACGTTTTGTTGGGGGTTTGTAAATAATAAATAAATTTTAAATTTTAAATAATTTTTTTTGTAAATAATAAATAAATAATTGTTTTTGTAATTGTTTTTCTTTTAGCGTCTTGAGTTCCTATGACATCATCAACTAGTCGACGTTGACTGTTATCAGGTTAATGTCAACTTTCATAAATATGTAGTCGTTTAACCTCTAAGCCACGCTGCACCATCATCTCTGATATCTCTATAAACGATGTCTGTAGTGACGTCACGAGCGCCGCAGTATGGCAGGACTGACGAGAGCTCCACTTTAACTCAATCCTTTGCGACACATTTTTGGAGTTTCTGTGTCTCTGCCTTGCCATCCTGCCATCGTGATTCAGTTTCAGGCCACCCTCCAGCTTCGGGCTCATGCTCCGGCCTCTCATGGCAGCCTTCTCCATGATCCTCCACTTGCCTGCATGGATTGGACTCTACGGACCTGTTCAGCTCCGTGGGGAAAACCTTGGATATTCTCTGTCTGTTGGAGCCAGTTCAGGGCAGTTTGTGAGGGCAACTGCTGCAGTCGCTATTACCATCAAGCTGCTGATGGACCTGCTGGCAGGTCCTGCTAACGCTACTAACAAGACCACGCCACTAACAGAACAGAACCATGCTGCTGAAAGACCTTCACTGTTAACTGAACCACACTGTAGATGTATTCCTCTTTCACTTTTGGTGCCTTTTTTTTTTGGGGGGGGGGATTTTTGCTGTTGCTGGGGAACCCAATGGTGCAGGCAGGCAAGGACTCATGATGGATATATAAAATAAAGAATTTATTAACAAAAACAAAAGAGCTGACAGAGCAGCAAAACAAACATAGAATGATCAGGAACTACTCCCGGCACAGACAGGTCATCACCAGTGGACAGAAGACAATGCCAGGACAAGGAGTGAGACAAACACACAGGCTTAAATACAGCAAACACCAATTAGACAAAGTGAAGACACATGTGAGTAATCACAGCTGCCAAAGACAGAGACTGAGGATGCAAGACATAAACACGACACAAGATGGAGCTAGATACAAAAGAAGCACAAACCCTATTAAGATAGAAACAGAGGAGCGGGGGTGGGGGTGGGACATAAACACAATACTAGATGGGGCTAGACACCAGGGACAAAAACCACAACTCTTACAAAATCAACATAAGAAACAGTCCTGATTCTCTAATAATCATTGTTTACTACTTACTATGAAACCAAAACTAACTCCCACCCCATTTACTCCCACAGACTATGTTTATTTACCCATTCCCATTCTACTTTTCCAAATAAAACTTCTCCTTATTTTTTCTTTTTTAAGAGTCTGTTGAGTTTATTTTCATCTCAATGAACTTATACCCTCGGTTAAAATCATACAAACCAGGACACTGTCACGCAAAAGTTTAGGTCATTATTTATACTTTTGACAGAGTTATACCTGAAATAATAACAAAATAAAATCTGTTTTGTTTTGTTTTTTGGTTCATGAGATATTTTGCTAACAGACAGACATGATTCGTGAACAAAGTTAGTTGCATGATCACCCACCTTTCCTGGGTTCATGCAATAAAGCACACTAAAACCTGACACCAGTGAAACATTTAAAACCCACTTGGTGTACTATTTCTAAAGAAACAAGTTAATAACTAACAGGTCACTAATATGATTAGGTGTTCAAGTCACACGCCGCGATCGCACAAACTAACAGAGACAAAACATTTAATCTGTACAACACTCTGCCTACACTGCTCCTGTCTGAGCTCAAATAAGAAGCGCAGTGTTTCTGTGGGAGTCAATGTCCTGATAAATTGCTTGCGCACCAAGATGGTGTTTGTGTGTGAGTTGAGGCAAAACCATTTCCATCCTCCATTTCTGCTGTAATTACTTGAAACAGTCCTGTCAGTGAGTGCTGCTAAATAACAACACAATTCAGAACACAACAATGAGATTTCAGACTTTCTGCTGCTCCTCCTTTCAGCGTCACATGCACAGCAGGACTCTTTGCGTTAAGAAACCCATGTTATAAAGATTTAATGAAGCTGCAGGGGATGTCGGCTGGTGAAGTTTAAATGTTTAAATGCTGCTATTTTTTACTACTGCAGTGGGAAGAGAGAGAGTTTCCTGTTGTAATCTCTGTGCGGGTAGTTGTCTTCCTGCTTTCCGAGCCACAATAAATTTTCCCAAGGCCTAAATACATTGAAGTCTGGATATGATGCAAGCTTTGCAAAAACCCGAGAGCAACTAACACAGGGGGTGGGGCTGTAAAAGTGTGAGGGGAAAGAAGGCAATGCAACAGCAGGAGGAACGAAACAAAACATAGCACAATTGGTCTTGTTCAAATAAATTGCTGAATCTGTGAGGGCGATGTGCCATGTGTTGTGCATCGTACCACCTGTTGGTAAATGAGACGTGCTGCTGCTCCTGGAGGGCTTTCAGGAGAGATCTTTTCACACACAGATGCTCCACTGAGGTTGGTTTCTGTGACAAAGAGAGAAAACGCCTGATAAGAGCCCAGCTTTAGGTTTCATTTAAGACAAAAACAAGGCCCTGCCACAGGATTTATCCAACAGCCACTGCCCACCCACAATCAGCTGCTCCCTCGCACATATTTTCACACTCTCTCTCTCTCAACTGTCGCTATCTTTCCCATATCCGCACATTTTTCAAATGTGATGCGACAACCCCTCGAGCTGTGATCCAGAGTGAGCAGCCATGAAGAAAGGCCTGTTGAGATGTTCAAAGGAAAGTCCAGGAAACGGTGGAGCAGGCAGGCAGGAGGTCGACTTGTGTCATTTATCTGCCAGCAGTTCTAAATGTTTTATAAGGAATTTATTCATGCAGGATGGACGAGAGTGGTCATTTTTGGACATTTGTAAGTTCAAATGGTTGTCGGTTATTGGCTGTGACATGTCATACAGATTGTGACAAATGAGCCAAAGGTTTTTCATCCCAGCTAGGCTAATGGCTATACAGACAAGGGCTATTTTATATTGTTTTCTCAGATGTTTAAATAATGGATGAATGCCTTTTATTGACACTATACCCACATGCAATGATGTTGAATGCAACTCCTCTCACAGTGCAAACATTTACACAAGCCAAAAAGTCAAGAGAAATAAAAAGGTATATTAAAAAACAGACGTGGCACTTCACACTCACATTCACAGACATCGCTCAGTTATGGCATTGCGCAATTTTGTCAACAAAATAAGACATGTAGACATTTAAAGATATCAAGCAATGTACAGGTGGGTCAAAGAAATGGGTAATAAAGCAATTATTTTTCAAAAATGCCATAACTGTAGAAACAAACTAAGGGGAATGGGTTTGTTTAGTAACTAACAGGCAAATTTACCAACCACATTTTAATGTAAAGAAGGTGGGACCAAAAATGTAAGGCCAGGCCTTCACAAAGGCGCAAAATACTTTAGGCTTGTTGAGTCCAAATCAGGCATGAACTGTGTGACCAGCTTGTCATTTTGCATGCATTAACTTTAAACTAAAGTCTGCTGTGTTAGTTAAATATTTTTATTTACTCACCCTGATGACAAACCCAGGCAACAGTTGCTGCTCAGTCTCTCCCATCTCTCCTGATGAAGTTTGTAACTCTTTCAGAACAATCACAGGCGTCTTGGTGGTCTCTAACATTTCTCCTTCCTGCAGTCACTCTGTTTCTGAGGACGACCTGCTCCTGGTAGATTTACACACGTCCCGTTATTTCTCCATTTCTCAATGGATTTTATAAAACTCGTTGAGCTGTTTAGGGCCTTGTAATTTATTTTGCAGCCATCCCTCTGATTTGTACTTTTCAATAATATTTCTGTGACTCGAATTTGGAAATTGACATTAAAAGCAGAGAATGTTTAAGCAGTCACTTGTTTTGGATTTCACATTTTTATTGAATTGAAATTATTCTCACAAATTATTTTTGTTGCATTTTAACATTGAATGTTTTTATTTATTCATTTTAAAGAATGCCATTCGTATTGACCACAGTTAATTTACGCACCAATAGAAGCACAGAAGGTGTGAATACATTTTACAGACACTGTAAAAGTGTCCTAGATCAGCCTTTTTTTTTTTTTTTGTTCTGTAACTGATGTCACTCTTGATAAACTACTGACAGAAAAATCACTTCAAAAATCCTCAGATTTCCTTTTAAGCACCGGATGTGAGTCTCTTCTGAGGTGTAAAATCATCTATTGAACCAGATATCAACTCAGGATCTTTAAATGTGTGATAACTTCCAATTTATAAGATGTTGATCCAAAACTGAAAAAGAGGGAAATAAACTGGAATGGTAGGTCAAATTATTCTGAACTGGTAACCAGACTGTATCAGTAAGACTAAAAGGGAAGTGGAGCGTTGTTTTCCAGAGCAACAGAAACGGAACAGTTTTGACAGATAAGCCAACCAAAAAGCAAAAGATAAATCAGCAAAATGACTAAAACATGACTTGTAGTCTGAACATGTGTGTCACAACAGAGCAATGGAAGCTTGATGTGAAAACAGATTCCAGCTGGTGACCTGCTACCCTGACTCCACATGTCTGTGCCCACTGCTGCACCGTGCAGCAAATCTAAAGTTAAACTAGTGCGTTGAGATTCTGCAGCCTGTTCATGCACTTTATGATTGTTAGTTATTTTGCTTCTTGCAACTTTTAAGACTGGTGGAAAGAAAAATCATCCTTTTTTTTTAAGTTTTTTTTTTTTTTTTTAATTGCACCAATAATTTAGGTTATGACTCGTTTCCAATGATCGAATTACACTTGTGATGTAAAAATAATATGTGCATTGTTTTATTGAATATAAAAAAAATTGTGGTGCATTTTATTATTTTAACACGTTATCAGACTTGTGTCTAGTTTTACTTTTTGTCTTAATACAATTTTTGCACTTTTGAAAATCTAAACATGTAGAATCCATGCTTTAGCAAGTGTTTGTCTAATTTCATACAAACATGTTCTTGAAACTTAAAAGAAATAGTTCAGATATTTTGTAGTTTATTTAGGCAAATGTTATGAATAAATAACATCTTACTTGTTGTAGATAGCTCTTTGAATGGCCTGTTTGGAGAAACAGTTTAATTCTGGCCAAATTGATGAGCTCATGGCTAGTCTGAATGAAAACAAGAGCAAAATGGGTTGCTGCTGTTTTAAAACAGCTCTGTTATATTTCATTGTTTTTTTGTTTTGTTTTGTTTTTTTAGTTCATGCAAACATAATTATATTCATCATTAGATTGCCTCCAGGTTATCGTTAAGTGATTATTTACACATAATTCTGTGATTATTCACAATAAACTGTAGCACTTCTGATTCAGCCTGAGCACATTATGCAGGAATGACAAAAGATTTCTGCTGGACAAAAAAATATAATGTGAGTATTATTTCATTCCAATATCTATCATGAAAAACATTACAGTATTTGTTTAGCTTGAACCTCAATACTAAACAGCAGAACTATCCCTTTAGGGTTCCTTTCTTTATGCACCACATTGCACTATTTATGTAAATTTCTTTACTCCTATCTCTTCTAGGATTTTCTGATTTGACAAAATGAAAAGTTTGCCATTCTCACTTTTCTGTTATTTTTATCGTCCAGTTTCATCCATATGACTACATTTGTTGTTTTGATAAAAGATACATAGAACAGTGTTGGATAGAATAAGAAGTTAAATTATAGCTAAAATTAATGAAATATATATATATTAAACTTATCATAAGGAAGAACAGACATTTCAGATCAGATTTAAAATGAAAAGCACAATTAGATGGGGAGGTTTTAAAACAAACAATAATGACATCATGGTTTTATAATCATGTTCAGTCTCTGCTGGTCTTTCACATGAACATTATCAGGCCAACAATAACAGCGAAACACTGCAGCTTGGTGTGTTACAGTTAAAATAGGAATCGTTATTTGCAGATGACATTTTCTTTCCACTGATGTATTGACATCAATGGTTGAGGGGAAACTCTGCACATTGTGTCCAGGATGGCTCAATATTTGCAGAGCTGTCAGAATACATCACGTCTTTACCCTCAGTGCTGCAGAGCCTGGAAAAAAGCACTTGGTGGAAATTAAGTCTGTTTACTCAAACAGCAGTTTCAAGCTGCTCCAGTTTACTCAGGTATTACCGATATTTGTGATAATCTGGCAACATAATTTAATCAGATTTTAAATTAAGAAAACACACCAATATGGTGCAATATTATAGATTAACTCTATTATGTATGTGTACTGTATAACTTTATA
>JAVCKU010000150.1:17389254-17401888 GCA_032273985.1 Hypsolebias coamazonicus | reverse complement strand
TCCGGATTTTGAACGTAACTCGAAACTGAAAGCACATGGCGAACGGTAAACGTCTTTTTAAACACGTTTTTTTCAACAAGACACAACACCAGCATATATTCTGTACCTTAAACATGTACAGTACTGTTTTTCCAAGCAGTTAGCTAACACAGTACCCTCAAAAAAGACATAAAAAACACATAAACGGCACCGTGTGGAGTGTGATGACATCACTGGGGAGGCGAACGTAAGTCCGGATTTCCATAACCCGGGTAGGTCGTAAACCGAGGACCACCTGTATTTGGACTAATGCGACTTATAGGGTGGTGCAATGTGTACATTGGAAAATACAGTAGTCATTAACTTGTCAATCTGGTCAGAATTAAACTTTATTTCTCCAAACTGAGGTTGTTAAAAGAACTATCTAAAACAGGTAAGATATTAATTGTTCATGCAGAAATCCCATTTCAAAAGATTTGATCTATCTCTCTAAGCGATACCAGACCTTCTGCACATGTTCACTGGATATAATGTTTTGCAGATTACTACAGTCCGGCCATGTTGGGGCTGAAAATGGACCAGGAGGTCCTCGGGGAGCTGGTTAAGACCAAAACCCCTGCAGTGGGACAGCTCATGGACCAGTACCCAGGTATCTGGACTCTGGTGGTGTCACGCTGGTTCATCTGCCTCTACATCGACATCCTCCCAATAGAGGTGAGGAAAAGGTTGAACACTGCTGGACACAGTGAGAAGCTCGTCATCTCACAGGCCGGCTTCTTGTTCCTTCAGACAGTTCTGCGGGTCTGGGACTGTCTCTTCTACGAGGGTTCCAAGGTTCTCTTCCGGGTGGCTCTGACTCTCATCATCCATCACCAGATGGAGATCCTGCGAGCGCGCTCACTGCCTGACGTGTGCGAGTGCTTCAAGCAGATCACCTGCGGAGCTTTCACCCTGGACTGCCACACCTTCACGCAGGTGAGACGAGGGCACCGAGAGGCTGGTGAGGACATCATCCGTTTCCTTCACTGACGAACAGACAGAAGACTGGGAACTTGAATTGTCTAGAAGAAATGTTCCCAAAGAGAAAGTCTCATTTTGACCATTTCTTTGTTTTTTTCTGTCAGAAAATCTTCACAGAACCCGGGAGCCTGTCCATGGCAACAATCAGTAAACTGAGAGAGAAATGCAGACGACAGATCCTGGAGGAGGAAACGCACAGATGATGGAGTTCAGCTCTTCTGTCCAAGGCTGAACAGACTGTGGCTGGTTCTGGAGCCAGCACTACCCCTCCTTTATTTCAAATGATGATGTTTCCTTTTGATTCAAACATTTTGTTTCTTTAAAACTCTTTGCTGCTACATTCACAGCAGATCATCCAAAACTTTTTCAGTACGTGTTTGAATCTGTCATTTAGTTATTTACGCTTCGGCCATGTTCTTATGAGGCTGATCACATAATTACAGCCTAACTTTAATGTGCTGGTAATGTTAATATTATATTGTGTAATAATTAATAATAATGTCATTCACCAAATCTGTTATTGTTACAGTTCCTATTTTTATCTTCTGTTTAAGCCGCAATATAAATGTTTCAGACTGAAGGTGATTGTGGTGTTACACAAACATCTTGCACAAGAGTTCATTCATGAGCTCCAAACCTTTGGCACTTTATTCATTTTAAATCCTCAGCCGAGACGCAAACTAATTCACTGACTCTCTAAAATGTTTCAAACACAGCAAAACTTTCAGACACACCTTTTTAGATCCACGTAGATTATCTACTTTATGTGGGACAAAGCTGCATTCCTTTGTGGAATAAAATAGATGTAAAATATGTATATTTAAATCATATTAAGAAAGTTACAATGCATTTACAAAGTGTTTTCTGTAAGCTAGAATCATTTAAAGACTCAGAGCGGACGCCTGTTTTATTTTACACACTAAAGTTTTAAATATATTTGATTTATGGATGAACCCACAAACACATCTGTAAACCTCATCTCTACATTTCAGAAAACATTACAAATATTAGTCTTTTTTATTTTTATTTTTTATTTTTTGGACTACACATCAGAGTACCGATAGATTGCACAATACTAAACCCCAGTTCACAAAAAGTTTGGACGTTGTGTTAAATGTAAATAAAAACAACATTTTAAATCTCATAAATCCATGTTTTGTTCACAATAGAACATAGTCAACATATGTCAAAATTAATTATTAATAATAATACATTTTATTTGTATAGCGCTTTTCTAAATACTCAGATGCTTTACATGAGTAATAAATAAATAAAAACAAAATCAACAATGCATAACACAGTAAAATATTTTTAAAAAGGGCAAATTTAAACATTAAAAGCAATTTTCAACAGGTGGGTTTTGAGTTCTTTCATAAAAATTAAGTTAAAGAACTGCACCCCCATACCATCAGAGAGGTCCCCACTTCAGTAAAGAGGACGTGAACGGTGGTTTCCAAACAGAATTTCACATTTTAGTTTACCAGACTACAAGACAGTCACTTTGCCTCGGTCCATTTTAAACAAGTTCTGGTCCAGAGATGAAGGCCTTGGCATTCACATACAGCCTCTTTTTTGTGTGATAGAGCTTTAACTTGCATTGATGGCATTTGCAGACAATAATTTGTGGAGTGTTCCGACACTCGTGCAGTGATGTCCAGAACAGAACCAGTTGTTTTTTGTTTGTGTGCACACAAACTCTCCAGATTCCTGAAATCTTTGGAGGATTTTCTGAACATAGGTCAAAGTTCTCCCTATTATTTATGGAGGAACATACTTGTTCCAGTGTTTTTAGATGCACATTTTCACAGACGAGAACCTCTGCACATCTTTACTTCGGAGAAATTCAGTTTTTTTAAATGCAGATCTCTTCCTGACCTGCTGCTAATAAACTTAACTGTTTTAAAACAATCCTCCAGTTCTTTTACAGCCTGTCCCAGCATTGTTGCTGGCATCCATTACCTAAAAAAATAATAATAAAGGTACAATATCATAAACTTTTGATATTTTACTGTTCTGTTGTGATTAAATGAGTTTCTGAAATTCAAATCATTGCTTTTTTATATTTAAACATCCTACATTTTTTGAGCAGTGCTAATTTCTGAATTAAGATTTATTACAAATTATATCCAACATCCATTTTCTTTATGTTCTGTGTGTAATGGATATTAATAGATTTTATTCTGAAAGGTTTTATGGATCCTTAGTCTATGTAAAAACAATTATAAAAAATAAAGCATTATGGATTTCACACTTTTCTTTTCATTTTTCAATTGGTTCTTAAAAGTGAAAAACCTAAAAACGTTTTTGTTTTTTTATGGCAAAAACTTAGTAAAGAACTACATGAAGTACTTCTTTTTTTAATTAGTTAACATTTAAAAAGAACTTCAGGAAATCTAAAGGACTTTTGATCAAAATTGCCAAAATATTACAAGAAAATATAAAGAAGTGAAAAACATACTTGTACTAGCAGTGTCTGTCTTTTTACAGCTCCATGAAATAAATCAGTGCATTTTAATATTAACAGGTTGCGAAAGAGATGGTTCAACGATGTGATTTGACTTTCTGCGTAAAGCAGCTTAAGTTTACGATAAGAGCTTTTCAGTTTACAGTTCATCTAAGAAAAAAAAAAGTTTAATGTTGTTTCCTCAAATAAATTAACGATCTCTTTTAAAGTTTACATGAAATATCACCACTGACCGTGCTCGAGCACATCTGTTATTTTACCTCCCCATGAAGCAGTCCAAACACGTAGACCAACATATAACAAACAAATAATAAATCCAAACAGCCTCGTTCTTTCACCTTTATTGTTCTCCTTAAAAAAAAAGATCAAACAAATCCATTAAAACAAATTAAATTATTACGTAAAATGTTAAGATGAGGGCAAAAATACCAACTTCATTTTCTCCTGCATTAAACAACACGTTTTTCAGTGACAGTCATGGTACATGAAGGCTATGCGAGACAAAATGTCCCGTTCGTGGCCGCACAGCGTCAGCATCCGATGTTGGCCTCACCTGGATCCCACAGGGTCACATCTGGGAAGGCACTCATTATCACTGAGCGCACTGTTTGGCCACTTTATGACACGTTTCATAACATTTCAGAGTAACAGCTTTCCCTTTAGCAACCAAAACTCCAAATCAAAAACAACAACAAAAAGGCAAATGGCACCACCCAGTAGCATAAAATAAGAAAAAACAAGTTTGATCTTTAATGTTTCAGCAGGGTGAAATGTTCCCTTTGTATTCTAGTTTGGGACAAACCAAGAAAAATGGCCGCCCCAAATTAAGAAAAGCTGCTCAAATCTCACAATCCCTCAAAAATCCTTTTCACAGAAATCATAAATAGAAACAACAGTATGAGGTGTCCCAGTGATCCTCTGACCAGCATGATTCCCCCACTTTACTTGGTACCAGTAAAGAGATATTTTATTACAACCTCCCAGCAGAGTCCCTTTAATCTGAAAGAGTAAATCAGGTCAGAAAAACATCTACCTCTGCAGAGAGGTCAAATCTAGTGTTATCAAAATAAAAAACAGCAAACGCACGAGGAGATGAAGGGCAGAGACGCAGAAGGGGAAACACTAACTCTCACTAGGTAGTGGTAAACTGAACTTCAGAGGAGAAAGGGCATGCTGCAGCCTCTGGCTTCAAACCAGCAGCCTCAGATGGTTTGGTAGCCTGCGTGGCTCCTCTTCCTGCCGATCAGGTAGGCCAAGAGCACGATGAGGACCAGGCCTGCTAAAGCTGCTCCCACGATGATGGGGATCAACAGGTTGTCTACGTCCAGCTGGCATTCCTCAGCTGAAGAGGAGACGCCAGCGTGAGATCAAACACAGCAGCTGATGGTTCAACCACAGTGGATGATGGACTCACCTGCTCCAAACTGGTCTCCAGACAGACCGAAGGGCTGCACCTGCACTTGGAAGGTGTTGATGGACAAATCCTGGGACACGGTCAAAGTTTGCTCCTCACGGCACAAGTAGGAGTGTCCCAGGGTTCCCCGCAGGTAGTCCAAGCTGCTGTTCTTGACCGAGACGGGCTCTGAAGCACAGGATTTGACAGTGTGCAGATTTAAATCAAGAGGAGAGAAAACAGGGTCCAACACTCCACACATTAAAACACATGGCTTCAAACTGTTCGGTACCCTGTTGGTTAGCAAAATATCTACAGATCTAACTGAGCATTGTAGAAAATAAGCATAAAAAAGGCACAGCTATAACTGCTGAAGTCAGTCCACGTCAAGATGGCAGCCACAGCTAACCAACATCAGCCAACACAGACATGGTTCTAACTCAGTTGTACAGGAACGGAGCTCCAGGCAGATGTTGTAGCTGAGAGTTTCACCCAAGAACTGACCAGAACGAATATACAACTGTTCCAACGAAGTTCAACTGGTCATCAACGGTCATCTGGACCGTTTCTGTATTTGTTGAGACATTTCGTCCTTCATCCATTGGACTTCATCAGTCCAAGGAGCCACAACAAACTCAGTCCCACAAGCAGCACACCCACATAGTGGACCAAATGGTTTCATGGTGATAAGATGGTTTCTGGGGCATTCTCCCTCCCCCGTCATCTCCTACAAGGCAGATGAAGTCCTTTGGATGAAGGATGAAATGTCTCGAAAAAAACTGCCCAGAGGACTAGACTTAAATTCGTTGGATTTTTTTTTTTAACCTGGATTATTGAGCATGAACTTTGGTGTTTTGAACCATGGTTGCCTCAGAGTCGTCGATGGGGCAGAGGGCGAGCCCCAGAAACCATCTCATCACCATCAAACTGGTTGGTTCACTGTGAGTGCATTGCTTGTGGGACTGTTTTTTTTTTTGTGGCTTCTTGGACTGATGAAGTCCTTTGGATGAAGGACGAAACATCTCAACAACAAAAAATAAATAAATAAACCGTCCATACGACCTGACTGAACTTTGTTGGATTTGTCACGTTTCGCCACAATAATTAACTCATATTTTATGCAAAAAAGGCAGGACATTCAACTTTTTCTAATTGTTAAAATGCAAAAAAAATTAATTAATTAATTAATTAATTAATTAAAAATATGTACTATATATGATGAATTTTAGATCATGGTTTGCTTCAAGTGCAGCATGAGAAGAAACAAGGAAACTTGTGATCCATGCATCTTGCAGCAGAAACAGAAAAAGGTTTTAGCAGCACGATGTTTTGCAGAATGATGGCGCCATTTCAGATCGTCACAGCTGTTTTCAGTAATCAAAGCCGTGTACATGCACCAACCGAGCCACAGACCCAAACAATGTGGTAGTGTTTGTAAACCTCCACCATCTTCTGTTTTTCTTTTGCCTCTATAATCAAGCCCTGTTTGCACAAATTAAAAACCCTCTCACTTCACCTGCTCTCTTCTTAACTTCCATAATCACGACCATGTTTTTCTCCCTCTGAAATCAAACTGAATCCTCAAAGAAAAACTATTTGCTGCAAAGATGTGCTGTTAATCCCAGTTCTGCTGCACTCATTGGTTACAGTTAAACAGATCAGGTTGTTCAGAGCATGAAAATAACTTTATCTGTCCATTTTTTATGAGTCTGACCCCCCAAAAAAATCATCCGTACGGCCAATAAAATTAAAACCGGAAAAATTGCATTTTCTCCAAATGCAGTGTGAATGCTTACTGCTGAATGATTTTGTTGAAAGCTGATAAAACGAGCTAAAGCTTACTTGAAATATATTAAAAGCTAAAATCAGTAAGGTGAAGGTGAAAGAAGCAAAACAAAAAAGAGCAACAATGGCGGAAAAATAATTATAAATAAAACTGTTTGAATTTGACAGTAAACAAAGGCTAAAAAGAGCAGAAAAAGCTGAAAATAACACAATAGAAGATGAAATGAGCATGAAAAAAGGAAGAGGTAGTAAAAAGCTAGCAATACACAGGAAAATACTAGCTAATAGTAGTGAAACACTAGAAAAAAATCAGGAATATACCAAATAAGAGCCAGAAGTAAGAAAATGTCAGTAAACAGCAAAACAGTAAGAAGAAGTAAAAATATTGGGGGGAAAAAAAGAAGTATTTCTTAGTAAAAAACTAAGAAGTAAAAATATTGAAAAGCTAGTAGAACATTAGAATGAGCTAGATAAATGCTAAAAGTAACAACGCACTAGCCAAAAGCACAATAGAGGTAGCATTAACATAATTAGCATTAGTAGAGCTAACTTTAGTAGAATTAGCATTACCACAAGTAGCATTTTTAGACAGATATAAATTATAGATTAATAGTTAGAAAGATCAGAGGTAGCGTGATCAGAGCAGAATACAAGTTTAAAAAAACAGGGCAGACTAGCATCGGCAAGGCAAAATTAGCAAAAGCTAGGGCAGCGTTAGCATCAAAAGGGAAATATCAGCATTATCAGGGTGGATGAGCTAATTGTTTTGATGTATGAATTGCTGAAATAGCACAAAAAATTCCATAACAAGTTACGTGCTGAAAAATATACAAAAGAAAAACGGATCTAGGCTTTGTACTTTACGTATTCACACGATCACTTTATTTTCAAACCTGAATGAAGTTGAACTGATATTTGTTTGCCTACATATTTAAGAAGTATTTGTGTCTTATTAATGGATTGGATACTGTGGTAATACTGTGTCAGACTGAGATAAAGATGTACCCTAGGGGCCAGGGTTTCTCATAGGTCGTGGACCAGAACTTCAGGACTCTTCACCGTGATGTTTGAGGTGTTTCACAGAAGACAAAACATCATCTTGCAGCAGATTTGACTGTCTATTTTGTATCTTGTGTATTAATCTGAGTTCAAACCACATCACTGTAGATCTCCTCTACTCTGTATAAGCAGGTGTCTTGGGAAGATACTTTATTTTTCCCCGCAGCAGGGAAAGTGACATCTTGGGCTTCTCCTGGGGGGTCACAGTAACCTTTCTGTTTTTTTCTGTATTAGCTGTGGACATGGTTGGAAGAGCTGCAGAAGGAGCTGCTGGATGACGTGTACGCTGAGTCCGTGGAAGCCGTGCAGGACCTGATCAAGCGTTTCGGCCAGCAGCAGCAGACAACCCTGCAGGCGACGGTCAACGTAATCAAGGAGGGAGAGGACCTCATACAGCAGCTCAGGTGAGTGAGTGTAGTCAACAAAAATGACTGTAACTCTGTCAGTGTAGCAATGTTTAAGTGTCCAGTCCATCACAGGGACAGAGAGACAAATGAGACAACCATCCACACTCTCATTCTCACCTAGGAACTATTAACCTAACCTGCATGGTTTTAGTCTGTGGGAGGAAACCAGGGAAAACCCAGATGTGCATGGAGAGAACATGAAAGCTCCACTCAGAAAGGCTGGGGGCAAACCTGAAACACTCCTGCTGAGAGGCGATGGCGCTAACCACCGATTATTGCACACAACGCCATTTACAAAGTTTGACCAGAACTGCAGAAACTTCTCATTAAAACTTGACGCAGCTTAACTTAAAACTCTGGCATGAACGGCAGTGGGTGGTATGCATTCTGTCAGCTAAAGCTTGGCCTTTAACCCTCTTGCTGCCCTAGGGTCAACCCCCCCCCCCCCCCCACACACACACACACACACACACAGATCCTTAGTTGTAGACCTGAGGTTTCCTGGGTGAATTTGACCCAAGGGTAGCAGGAGATTTTAATTTAATGGATGCCACATGAATTTGTGGACAGAAGTCCCTATATCTACTAATCGGTTATGTTTGACCTTTGTTTACAGAAGCTCTGTGGTTATCTCTGACCTTTGTTTACTGAAGTTAATGAATATATTTGACCTTTGTTTAGAGAAACTGCTTAAATTTGACCTAGGCACTTTGGTAACAGCTGCTGTTTTAAGTGTGCTTTATAAATAAAGTTTACTTGACTTGACTTTGTTTACAGAGTCTCAGTGGTTATCGCTGACCTTTGTTTACTGGGGTTAGGTGGATACCTTTGACCTTTGTGTGCAGATAATCTGTGTTTATCTTTGTTCTTTGTTGACAGAGACTCGGCTATCTCCAGCAACAAGACCCCTCACAACAGCTCCATGGCGCACATCGAGAGTGTGCTGCAGCAGCTGGACGAGGCCCAGGGTCAGATGGAGGAGCTGTTCCAGGAGAGGAAGATCAAACTGGAGCTCTTCCTCCAGCTCCGGATCTTTGAGAGGGACGCAATAGATGTGAGTAGGAACCAACGTGAGGCTCATGATAAGTTGTTTTTCAGAAGTTTTTGTTTCAAGCCGTGTAAAGCGGCTCCGTTACATGCGTTAAGGTACACACGGTCAAATCAGAGTGGGTCTGAGCTGACGGGCCATTGACTATAAAAAGGAGATTTAGTCCTGCTGGTTTAAAGCTTTGCTGAGCTCACAGCAATCCTCTCACATTTGCTGCATTAAGATAAACATTTAGCGCCACTCGATGCGTCACGTCCACATGCTGGTTCTACCAGCAGTCGACTGCGTTGGAGCAGCTTTTTCTGCAGCATCCCACTGTGAGAGGAGATGCTTTCCTCAGCTGGTGCTCAGATCTGATGCCTGCTCTATTTAAACATTTCAAATGTACACGTTGTCTTTTTTGTCCAAAAAAAAAACTGTACCAGCTCTGCATGCTGGGTCAGGGAACGTGGTTAAATCTGTTAATCTCACATTAAAACACTGAAGTAGAGCCACAAGTACACACAGACACTAGATCATTGTGACACAGAGCTCGAGCACGAAGATGGGTGGAGCAGGGATTTGTTCCCCTTCAGCCTCAGCTCCCACACACTCAGGTAAATTAGAGTTATGACACGTCCTCCTGGTATTACTGGAAGTGTGTAAGGACACAGTTACGGTGAGACATACCTTCATTTTTATTACTTTCCGTTTTGATGCTCACACAGCTCAGACTGCGTCTCTGCATCGTTCTTTTAGTCCGACACATGAAGGAAATGGTCTTTTTTTACTCAGAAGGTGTTTTACTCAACTTTAAGAGGAGAGGGGATCAGACAAATGAATGTTTGGTGAGTTTGTTGAATTTTATTTTAAGTTTAGCAGCATTGTATATATCAGAAATCTGTATGAGTTGACAGGCTCTGTGTTCAGTTGATGCAGAGAAAACGATGGCAAAAGTCACAGCGAACGCTAAGAATATCAGAGTTTCAAGCTTTGCTGTCAGGAATCGGTCGTCTTTTGTTGTGGCTGTCTGTGTTCATACAGTTTATAATAACAAACATGCAAACTTCATCATTTCTCTTTTTCCAGCTTTTCTGGTTTTTTATTTTATTTTTTGGGTTGTTCTAAACTGCAGTTTTGCTCATTTTACCTTTTAGCTACTAGTTTAGTCATTTTAACCTTTTCTAAATGTTTAATTGTCCCGGCTTTTAGCTGCGCTTTAAGCTACAGTTTTACAAACATTAGCTTTTAGCTACCGTTTAAGCTATACTTTTGCTCATTTTATTTTAGCTACTTGTTAATAATTTTAGCTTTTATCTAAACATTTGATCGATAAAGGTTTAACTACAGTCTAAGCTACAGTTTTATAAATGTTAGCTTTTAGCTTCAATTTAAGCTACACTTTTTCAAATTTTAGCTTTTAGCTACTGGTTAATAATTTTAGCTTTTATCCAAACATTTGATCGACAAAGCTTCTAAGCTACAGTTTTATAAATGTTAGCTTTTAGCTTCAATTTAAGCTACACTTTTGCTAATTTTATTTTAGCTACTGGTTAATAATTTTAGCTTGTATCCAAACATTTGATCGACAAAGCTTTAACTACAGTCTAAGATACAGTTTTATAAATGTTAGCTTTTAGCTTCAATTTAAGCTACACTTTTGCTAATTTTAGCTTTTAGCTACTGGTTAATAATTTTAGCTTTTATCTAAACATTTGATCGACAAAGCTTTAACTACAGTCTAAGCTACAGTTTTATAAATGTTAGCTTTTAGTTTCAATTTAAGCTACACGTTTGCTAATTTTAGCTTTTTGCTACTGGTTTAATAATTTTAACTTTTATCTAAACATTTGATTGTCTCAACTTTTAGCTGCGGTTTAAGCAACATTTTTACAAACATTAGATTTTAGCTACAATGTAAGCTACACTTTTGCAAAAAATTTTTTTTTGTTTTAGTGTCTGATTTTAGCTTTTAGCTGGTACTTTGAATATTTTAGTTATTAACCATGGTTTACGCAATAGTTTTGCTTATTTTAGCTTTTAGCTACTGGTTGAATCAGTTGAGCTTTTATCTAAACATGTGATCGGCACAGCTTTAACTATGGTTCAAGCTGCAGAGTTGCAGGTTAGCTTTTAGCTACAATTTAAGCTACACTTTTGCTCATTTTAGATTTTGGCTTCTGGTTTAATCATTTTAGTTTTTAGCTAACATTTTGATTCTTTTGTTTTTTTAGTTATGGTTTAAGCTGTAGTTTTGCTAATTTTAACTTTTAGCTACTGGTTTAATCATTTTAGCTTTTAGCTGGTACTTTGAATGTTTTCCTTTTTTAACCATTACTGTAGTTTGTATTTCACTACTGATGCAGTTAAACACTCATTGGGCTGTGCTTCTCATGCTGCCTGGTTTTATACAAATGGCACAGCTCTGACATGAAGATATAGTTAACTCTGTGTCCGGCACTAAAGATGTGACAACTTGTATAAAACTGGACCTAGAAGAGAAGAACTCCTGAGAGACGTAGCTGAGTGGTCCCTGGCGTCATGGTTAAGGCAGCGTGGGCAGTCGGTGCATCTGCTCCTCCAGCTGAGCTGTACTGCTTCAATAAGTTACCTGCCTCTATGGGAGTCAGCTGCCTGAGCTGGTATTAAAAATAACAATAGACTGGGACCAGGTTATATGGTCCATTTGAATCCATGTCTTTGGCTCAGACCCTTTATCTTTTTCAAATTATGAGAATAAATGAAGAGCAGAACATCGTCATTTACATCTTAAAAAATCAGACTTTCTAATTTCTGTCTTTACATTAGAAGTGTTTTCCCCCTCTCCTCTTCAGTATTAACCATTCTTTCTGTGTCTTTGTCCTCCGGAACCATTTCTTGCTCATTTAGGTCATCTCAGACCTGGAGTCATGGAACGAGGAGCTGACCAAGCAGACAAACGACTTCGACACCGAGGATCTGACTCTGGCTGAGCAGAGGCTCCAGCATCACGCAGACAAAGCCCTTACCATGAACAACCTCACCTTCGACGTCATCCACCAGGGACAGGAGCTGTTGCAGTACGTCACCGAGGTTCAAGCCTCAGGTGAGGGACGGACCAGAACCACCTCCTGAATGTACAGTAGATGCTCTTTGTCTGCTTCATTCTTAAACCAGGGGAATGAACACAAAACAGATGTTCACACTTCTGGCTGATTATTGTTGCTCAAATGATAAAAGTTATTTGTTTTCGTTAATTATGTCATCTCTGTTTGTTGTTCCAGCTGATAATCCTGCACCAGTCTGGTTATGCAGCTCATGTTTTAACAGCACGGCCATACAAATATAAATGAAATGTAAACACAGTTTGTTCTCAAAGGTCATTGGAGAAAACTCTTCTACAACATCATCTGATAACTCTCAATCAGGTCATCTGGACAGTTTCTTTTTAGTAGAAACGTTTCACCCTCACTCCAGGAGGGTGAAACGTTGATGAAGCCCTCTGGAGTGAGGGTGAAACG
>JAVCKU010000150.1:17297173-17314676 GCA_032273985.1 Hypsolebias coamazonicus | reverse complement strand
CACCCAAGTACTTGTAGCTGGAGACCATTTCCACCGCAGATCCTCCTATTTTCAAGGTGGGGGGGAGGGGGAGGTGGGTTTGTTCCATCTTCCTGCACCAGCTCTCCAGGTGTTCCACCTTCTGCCTGTAGCTGGAGTCGTTGTCTCTGATGCATCTGACCACTGGTGTATCGTCTGCAAACTTTACAATGTGACATCCGTGAGCAGAGTGAACATGAGAGGGCTCAACACACAGCCCTGAGGAGAGCCAGTGCTGAGGTTTATGGTGAAGGAGGGGAATTTGTGGATCCTCACTGACTGTGGTCTGTTTGTTAAGAAGTCAAGGACCCAGTTACAAATGGAGGAGCTTAGTCCTAGTGTGAGTAATTTGTCCATCAGGGTTTGGGGGATCATGGTGTTGAAGGCAGATGTGATGTCCACAAAGAGCAGACGGACGTAGGAGTTTTTCTGCTCCAGGTGGGTGAGAGCAGTGTGGACCACAGAGGAGATGGCATCCTCTGTTGATTGATTCTTGTGGTATGTATACTGGTGAGTGTCCGTTGATGGTTGTTTTGATGTGGGTCAAAGCCAGAATTCTGAGAAAAAATTCAGAATTGGATAAACGGATTCTGACTTTAATCACAGAATTCAGACTTTTTTCCTCTCAGAATTAAGTGGGAAAAAATTGTACCGTGGCCCTAATCCTCTTCTGTAGTTTCTTGTTAAAGCTTACCTCCTTTATACTTGCATAATGAATAAACAGAATGTGTGTGACTCGTGAGTGTGCTGCTGCGATGCAGACAGAAAGTCTTGCTCTATTTTTTTCTGTCTGAAAATTTTCTGCATCTACCTGGATTATTGAGCATGCATCAGGGTATTTGAAAAATTGCAGCAGTAAATTTTTGACTGGGAGCAAAATAATCTATTAAAGGAACACAGGATGGAAATTATATGGCATTAAAAATATTTCTTATCAAACATCTCTGACCAGCACAAACATGAACATAACCTACATCAACACGTGTTTACCAAGTTCTTCATGGCAGTAACGTCATGTTTAATCCTTTACCTTTTAGTGTTGACTTCCATATTTTCTCATTTTCTTGTGCATCTTTTACTCATTCATTTTTGCCTACTTGCATGTGTTACTGTTATACCTTCTTTTTAGACTCTAATCTTGCTTTTTGTCACTTTTCTTCTTAGGATAGAGGCTCCCATAGCAGTACCAGCGTAGTCATCTGAAACATTTTTGTTTGTCTTTCTTTGATTGTTTCCATAACGGTGAAAACGAAGACGTAGAAGTTTATAACTTGTTCTGTCAGCTGAAAAGAATTGTTTTGCAATATAAAATTGTGCATGTATTGTATACTTGTTCTCTGTACTCACTGTTGTCACAATAGTAATGCATTTCTCTATTTTTAATTTTGCATGTAATTTTATGTATTTTTTTCCTTTTATTGATGTTGATTTACTGTGAGATTTGTTCATATTTTGTACTTGTTATATGTTGAAACAGAAAATGACTGAGCTTTTTTCTTCATAACCTTTGTTAGTATTTAAAATGTTTGTTTATAGTATTGATTTGAGGCAGAAACAACAGAAATATCTGTACAAATGCAGATTTTTAGACATTTTGAAAGTCCTTATTGTTCACACTAAACCAACCACACCAAAATACTGAATAGGTGCACTTTTCACTAGCTTTTTCTTATGACTAGCTGTATAATTTTGTAATATATGGATTTTTAATTAAATATTTTAGACACAATAAAGGCGTCATTTCATCTGTTTGTTTGTGTGGAAATGAGCAATTATCACAGCTAAAACATCATTTATGCAAAATGGCTTGACTTTACAAGCATGTGTTACAACAGGGCTATTCAACCGGTGGCCCGGGGGCCAAATCAGGCCCACAGATTAACTCAGTTCAGCCCACTAATGGGTTCATTTTTTAAATAAAACTAGATTTAAACAATAAAGTAAACTTACTTAATTACAATAACTACTGGACATCCAGCCCCTGAGCTCTTGGCTTTCAGTGACTGCCCCCCTGAGCAATTTAGTTGAATAGCCCTACTTTACAAGCATTCAGCATACCCATGCTGAATATACAGTGTGTGGAAAAAATGTTGGTAAGCGCAATCTTCCAGGTAGATAGCAGAAAATGGTTAAAAAATATCATCAGGACCAAGGCCTTGAGGGTTCCTCAACGTTAAAATTCTGGTTGAATCCCTTGAAATTATGAGAAGTTCCAGCAGAGGGAGACCCAGATCAATAACAGATCTTATAATAACGATGACATTGTCTTAAATGTATACTTTATTATTTTAAAGTAAATGGAAAAAAAAATACATAGGTTTGTTTCTGGGTCAGAATGACCCAGACTCGTTTAGACTGAGTCATTTGCAAGAATGTCCAGGTCAAAACTGCAGAATAAAAACTGCTGGAGCTGGAGACTTGGTGTGCAGCCAAGAAGGCGGGACCTTCCCGCACAGCTGCTCTCTCATTGGTGGATACTGAATAGCAAGGAGGGCGGGGCCTGCCTTGGAGCTGTTCTTTCATTGGTTCCTGGACTCCTATCACTCGAATGACTGTGCCTGTGGAGCTTGAAGAGGCGGGGCGATGGGCGGTCTTATCCACACCGGGGGGAAGTAAAACTCCCAATGTCCTCCTGAATCAGCTGTCGAGCCCCTCTGCAAAACAACCGCCGGCTCTTTCCAGGTGAGGTTAATGAATGTTAGCTAACGGTTAACATTGGGTTTGTTTGCTGTAGCCGGTTATTCCTTAAAGAAACCCGTGTTTGTTATAAAAACAATAGCAGCTAACGATAGCTAGTAGGCAGGAAGTAGCTCCACACAATAGCTTCATAAACAAAGACACTTAACATTTCGACTAGTTTAATACGAATAGCTGAACAGTTTACAAGCTTTTAGTCCATTTGTGTAGATAACCGCGACGCCTACGGAAGCAGTGGCTCATCTCGAGGTTAGCGGTGTGAAGCAGGTTGTTTACGCGCAGGTTGTTTGGCATCGTGGGTCCATTTCTCCAAGTGTAACTCGGCTCTCACCGCTGGATAAGTTGTGATTTTTCACCTTGGATGTTTCTGCGCAGGCAACATGAACTCCCTCCCAGGAAAAGCCTCTTTGTCTCTGTGTCGACGCGCAGCAGCGGGCGGACTGAGGACGCTGGCCGCCTCTCCGAGCGCCCCTGCCGGCTGGCAGCTGGCGGACAGGGCCGCTGTCCAGGCGGTGCGGGTCTGCCACTCAGGGACGACCCGAAAGGGCAGCGTGTTTACCAAGAAGAGGGGCTATGACATTACCAGGAACCCCCACCTGAACAAGGTGAGCTCATCAAGAGGTCACATCTAAATAAATAAATATGCCATGTAGTCTGCACAGAACGGTACAGTACTGTTCTCAGGAAACTGCATGCAAACAGGCCTGCTTGTATACAAATTATTTCATTATAAAACTGTTACATTTTCTGTTCAAACAACACATCAGCTGAGCAGGAAATGCAGCGAAGCTTCAAAAAGTGGTGGCCAGAGCCAAGTGACCTTAACTTAAGTCAGTCTTACAAATACTGAGCTAATATTTGACGTGGTAGTAGCTGAGAGTCATTCCCAACTCGTACTATGAGCATGATTTGCTGCAGTCTCACACAGCATGGCACACATTTTCAAAGTCTGGTCCAAGTTAATACGGTTCTCTTAATTTAACATAAGATGATCTTTTTCCAAAATTATTGCATAAAAAGCAGGGGAATAGATCAAAAGCAAAACTCATCAGACTCTGGGTTATTGGGGTTGTGCCATTATGAATCCTGTGTAATATTTGTTCATTTTAATCAGGGATAATGGCAGTAGTGGAGCCTCTAACCATGCATATACTGTACAATAAAAATGATGAGGCAATATTTGCTTTATTAGCACATTTGATAAATAAAAAAAAATTGTCATGAAGATAAACAAATGTCTTCTTAACCCAAAATGCAGTTTTTAGTTAAGGAAGCTATGTTTATGACATTGATGTTTATGACATTGGTATAACAGTGAAAATGAGTCTCATTACCATTTAATAAGATACTGTACTTAAAACATAGTAGTAAATTATTGTTTTAATTAGACCTTTTTATGTTAATACAGTTTATGTTGTGTTTGCTATAGTGAGGTTACAAAGACCGCTCATGCACAGTTGGGTCTGTGACTCTTACTACAGGATTACAGTTCTTGATTACTCTGGCTCCTTCATGTTTATGACAGGTTAAATGTCACGCTAAAGATGATGTGAATCAGTGCGTAGTTACATTCATTTATCTAGAAGGAGTTTAAAATAGTTGAGGGGAAAGGTGTAATTTAAACCGTAAAAACTTAACTTTTACTGTTACTTCATTATCTCAACTGTGTGCACAGACATTATAGCCTGGTGCTGCATAGTGACAACGATGGATTAACATAAACAGACAAAAAAGAAGAAACACGTCATAAAAGCTACAGATTTTAGACATTTATAAGAGTGATGTCGCTATTTTTTTTCCTGCCTTTGCTACTGTAATACATAATATATGGGTTGAAATCTCACTACTACTTTGGTAAAAATTAGATATTCAACCATCTGTTGCAAACAGTTAGATTGAGGATAACAGAACTGCTGCAGCAGCTTTAAAGCTGAGTTGACTTTTTGTGGATGGGTCATTCAGTCTCAGTTCCTTCCACTGCACATGCTCAGTCAGCACTTACATCCTGACTCGCAGGTCAGACGAGTGCAGTCAGGAAGAGGAGCCTCTCTTGAATTTAATTTAAAAAAAAAATTAAAAAAGAAGCTAACATTTACTACCTTACAGCCTGTTTTGGAACAATATGGTTTAAAAAGTGAGCAGCTCAAATGCTTTCAGATCAGTTTCCTGTTTTTTATGAGTCACTATGTGGGACAGTCACATTTTCACTGTTGAAAATCAGCTCCAGTTCACTCTTACTTTTGCAAACATATCAAACCAGTTCCAGTAATTTAACGAATATCAAACCAGTTCCAGTAATTTAACAAATGTCAGAGTCCGCACACATCCATCCTTCCTTTACTATAATAAAACTAACAGTCTTTGTAGTCTCACACGTACAGTGATAAGGTGTAAAGAGATTAGATTAATTGTAGATTAGTTTAACCGAAGCCTCATATAGTGCCAATTCCCAACGTCTCAGGGCACTGTACAAAACATTTATATACATTATAAAATGTCAATTGGTGAAGCTGCAGTAGCTCTGTGGTCAGAGCTGTTGTCCAGGAATCCTGAGGTTGCAGGTTTGAGTCCAGGTCGCATCAAGAAGGGCATCTGATGTAAAACAATTGACAAATATTTCATATAAATTTGGTAGCTGTGGTGACTCCTGCATTAAAAAAAAAAAACCTCCAGCAGAGCCAGGCTCCAGATAACAGCTATCTGCCTCAATTCGCTGGGGTTAGAGAGGACAGAGAATAGACTTAACACAGAACGGCTGGTCAAACTGTGGTTATATGGTAAGAAAAACATAATATAAATAATTACAAATACAAACATGAAGAGTGAGTAAAAACAACAGCAGAATGAGGGACTTGTTCTTAAGCAGTGTATGCCTATAGCAGCATAACTAATGGATACCTCAGGAAACCCAAGTCAACTAACTACAGTATGGGATCTATTATTTATTATAGGATTTAAGATGACCAGGTCCCACAATCCCAAAATCTGCCATATGAGTTTAAAAGCATAAAATTAAGAGTTGTCCAGGTTTTAATGTCTTAAGAAAAGCTTGTAATCTAAGTATCTGATTGGGGTAGGTCATCAGAGTTCATCGATAAAGTATAGAGTATAGTAAAGTGTAGTATTGTAAAGAGTATTTTCAGCATAACAATGACAATTTATCTCATGATGTGCAATAACTTTACATAGTGGAATCATATATAATGTAAATAACATTTGTCCAAGCACTGAACCTTGAGGAGCTCCATGACTAACTCTGGTGTATGAGGAAGATTCATAATTAACATGAACAAACTGGTAACTATATGATAAACAGGATTTAAACCATTTTAGAGCTGCTCCTATTATTATGTTCAGACCTTGGGCAGCTGTGGCTGAGAGGTTAGAGCAGTCATCCTCCAATGGGAGAGTTGGGGGTTTGATTCCACCAGCAGTCACATGCTGAAGTGTTCCTGTGCAAGACACTGAATCCCTCATTGCCTCTGATGTGTGTCCCATCAGTGTATGAATGTGATAAAGTACTGATTAATCTTTGTATAGATCTAGTAGAGTGCTGTTTGAATGGGTAAATGAGGACACAGGTTGTGTTGTAAAGAGCTTTGAGTGTCTTGATAAGATAGAAAGAAAGGTGCTATATAAGCACAGTCCATTTACCTTGTAATATAGTTTGTTGATCAGTTGTATCAAATGCAGGACTGAGGTCTAACAGAACCATTATAGATGTGAGTTCACTGTCTGAGGCCATGAGGATATCAGTAACTTTCACCATTGCTGTTTCTGTGCTATGATGAGCTCTAAACCCTGACTGAACCGTCTCAGATTATTTCTGTCCAGATGTTCACACAACTGATTTGCAACTATTTTCTCAAGAAGTTTTTAGACAAATGGGAGATTTGTTTGAAGTGCTAAAATCAAGGTCAGGTTTTGTCACTTTTAATGTTTACTTTGTTATTATTATTTTTTTTTTTACCAGATCTCTATAACTTTGAACTACCGGTAACTCTTAATCTCTGTTTTCACAGCAGTATGAATAGACTTGCTGACACTGAAAAGTTTTCCATCCGCATGTGTGAGCTGAGGTTATTTTAGGTTTATTTTTTTCTGGGAGGTTTCTTTTCCTGTGTAGCTCTGATCAGATTTGTTATCCAGTCTTCTTCCAGTGAACCATTTTGTGAAACCTTGAGTTGTGCAGCTGCAGTAAATCTTTTTTTTTTTTTAAATACAGTAGGAAACCCTCAGCTGTGACGTCGAGCATCTTTCATCGACAATGCAGCTTGTGTTACAACAGCAGATGGTGCGGTTGTAAAAACCTGCTATGTAATTTCACATTAAATTCTGCTAGCTTGAAAAATTCACCAAGATATGGGTAAATTCAGATACAAATTGAGGCTAGAATGCCAGTTTACTCTTCATGAGAGGAAACAAGAGCCACAACGCAAGATGAGGAAAGAAGTGGAGCTGACAGGGGTGTGGGTTCAGGCACCCACTCCATTGGACAGAATAAATAGATTAAAGCTCACACTCCCCTGTAGATGGTGTTTGGGACGCCTTCCAGTGCAACAACAAAAACAGTAATTCTAACCAGAGAACTGTACAGAATAAAGGCTCCGTTTAATCTTTTTTCCCCTTTGGGAGTGCTGTTCTGATTATCAACACAATCCAGGAATGTAAACCACATCAGACAGTAATGCTGATGGAAACCAAGTTTTATTGCAGCAGTCCATGTTTTAAATCATATAGCCATGTTAAAAAAAATCATATTTTCAACATTACTTGCTCAGTCTTTATTTTTATCCACCTTTTTTTTAAGTAGAAGGATCTAGCCTTGTTGCAAAATCATTTGTTCTCTGCTTGTTGTTTGCTGCTCCAAGTTTCCAACCATTGTTTCCACTGTTTGTATTTTCTCATGCAAAAGTGTCCTAATTAGAAGCACCCCTTACAATAAAGACCTCTTTACTTGTGTGAGTCATAACAACCCGCTTTGTGTGATGACTAACACATGAGTCACTGTTGTCTGTATTTTCTGCCTTTTTTATTTAGTTTAGGAGCTTTAGCCCTTTGCGGGCTCCTCCCAGGCATCACAGTGTTATATAACAATGCTTCTTCCACTCTGCAGGGCATGGCATTTACTTTGGAGGAGCGCTTACAGCTGGGTATCCATGGCCTGCTGCCCCCCTGCTTCCTCTCCCAGGATGTACAAGTGCTGCGGGTCGTTAAGAGCTATGAAACACGCTCAAACCCCCTGGACAAGTGAGTCTTAGACATTTCTAATAAAGCATCACAAATTGCTTTTCAAGATGATCACACTGCAGATGTTCAATCAGTTCAGGCCGGCTCGCTTTCTGGGTTAAACCCTCCTCAGCATGTCCAATCTGTGGTCCTCATGTCCCACTGCTCATCTTTCTTATTTAATTCAACGTTTATTCAGTATGGAATAGAAGGCTTTTAAAGCAATGTTCAAGGGCTGACTTTAAGTTGCACAACATACACCATCTCCTTTATACTTTTCAAGCTCTTAAATATAGCACAGAATTTATGTAGTCAGCTGTGTAATGCAATTTTGACGGCAACTTAAAGGTTTATATGTTGGAGAAAAATATTCTCACTTTATCTTACTTACCGGTACTCAAAAGGAGCCACACTCAAAGACAGGAGAAGATTTTTTTAATTGCTTTTTACTTGCAAGGACAGATTTTCAGGACAGGTTACACAGCTATCTAGACAAGAAGTACACGCATGAAAACCAGTTACAAGAATCTGCCATGAGCAGTGTGTGCAGCTTGTTTTTATACACTTATCAGTTCAGCGGAGCTCACAGACTCTGAGGCGTCCTTGGAGCAACAGCTGCACGTAGCAGCTTCACCCAGCTCCTCATTCATCTTTCTACTAACTCAAACATATGGTTCATGGACAGAGTTAACATTCTCAGCCACAGAAGTTAAAAACATCCATAACCTGTGTCCAAAAATTTCCTAACATTATAGATCGGGCACAAACAGCTATAAAAACATTTTCATACGCCCACTAGAGGCAGGATGTTGTATGATCTCTGTCCTTAAGTTTGTAAACTTGTCCAGTCTATAACTTCTGATCTGCTCAAGATAATTTAATGAAACTTGATACACATACATTGTCACTAGAGTGGTGCGTACACGTTTCATCACCACCAGCACATTCACAGTTAATTAAAAGACAAATGCTTTTGTACATTTCTGAACAAAAATAACTTTCGTTTGGTTGCTTCTCTTTGTCTCAGGTACATTCTGCTGATGACGCTGCAGGACAGGAATGAGAAGCTTTTCTACCGGGTGCTGACCTCTGACATCGAGCAGTTCATGCCCATTGTCTACACTCCCACTGTTGGTCTGGCCTGTCAGCAGTATGGACTCGCCTTCAGGAGGCCGCGGTGAGATTAATGTTGATTCTACATTTAATAATTCATACGATGTGCTCACATCATCTACAAGCATCAGAAATTTTGAGGGTTGAGAACTGCACCTTATTTATAGAGGTTACAATATCATCAGACCCTGTTTAGTCCACATTAAATGAACTCTAATCCGTTTGCCTAGAATGTCCGGTTCGTTTGGGGAGATGATTGCGAAATCGAACTCTGATGCGGACCAAAAACGCAAACTCTGGTCTGCCTAAAGACGTAGGTCTCAGATTGTTTTCACACCAGTTAGTCCAGTAGACTGTTAGGTCGGGGACCAATATTCATAACATTTTGTTTACATTTGAGCTGGTGTGGTTTGTGTTCACACTGCACTGTGCAGTCGAGCCAACCTGTTCGAACCAACCTGTTCCCCCACTCGCCTGTGGTGGCGCTGCACCAAGAACTACTGAAAGAAACAACACAAAAACTTCTTGCCCGTTTGTTCCGTGACAGAGTTCGATGGCGCGTTCACACCTCCCCAAACAAACCGGACTTCCTATGCAAACAGGTTAGAGTTCAGGACAACAGGGCTTTTGTGAATGCACCCTATGTCCCTCAGTTGACCAGGGAACACCTTGTAGTCCTCCCAGAAGAGCTGGAAGAGGTGGCTGTGGAAAGAGATGTCTGGACCTCCCTGCTCAAGCTGCTGCCCCCGAGACCCGATTTCAGAACAAGTGGAAGATGATGAATGGATGGATGGATGGATGGATGGATGGATGGATGGATGGATGGATCAAGAATTACTTCATTTTGAACATTACTGCTGATGATTCAGTTATTACTTTTAGTATAGTGTCAATTCATCACAAAGTTTCAATTAAATTTAGTGTAATCCTCCAACCCAAACAACCATATGTGGGGCAGTGGGATGGAACATCAAGAAACCTCTGACAGGACCAGGGACATTTTAGAGCAGCCAGTAAATTGAACAGCTGTGGTTCTGGACCATGAAAGAAAACTGAAATAGTCAGAGAAAACCTACACATGCACGTTAAAATGATGCAAACTCCACACAGAAAGACACCTCCTTGGAGCCCCATCCAACCAAAACTAACCCTGAACTGGAAAATTTGCATTTCCTGCAAAAATACTGCTGAATGTTTTTTTGCTAAAAGCTACTGGACAAGCTAAAGTCTGTTTGAATAATAGCTAAAAGGAGCACACAAAAAAAGAAAAAAAGCAGCATAAAATAACAGAAAAGGTTTAAAATAGCAAAAAAAAAAAAGGAAGTGTAACATAAAACACCCAAATCAGCAAACGAAAGACAAACTTAGCACAAAAAGGTGCAAAAAGAAACTAAAAAGAACCTCAAACTTCTGAAATTACCTGGAAAAAAAAACACTAAAAGCTGAAATTAGCAGAAGGAAGCACCAAAAAAAGCCTAAAATATTTACAAAGTAGCAGAAATCAAAAAACAGAAATGCTCATAGTAGCAGAAAACCAGCTACCATCTGAAATCAGCAGAAAGAAGCTGAAAGAAGCATAAAAAGTTGAATTTAATAATGAAGAGCTCCGTTCAATTTCAATGAGAAAAGCAGGCTGTGAAAGAAAAAAAAAGTTTAAAGAATAAATCGTAGAAATACCAAAAGTCAGAGCAGGAATGTTCTGAATGAGCCGAATGTTTTGATGTATGAATTGTTGAAGTAGCGCAAAAGTTGCAGAATAAATTAAACGCCCAACAATGTACAGAAAGAGAAACACAATCTCAGTAGATTGAAGGATTTACAAAACATATCTGCATGTGTGGGTTTGTTTCTCACTGCTGCAGTAAATGTCTAGGTCATTTAACCAGAAGGGCAAAGTGTTTTTCATCCAGTAGTGGAAACAGCCAGTTGGACAGGCTTTAGAGCCTCTGGGTTCTGTCTTGTAATTATCTTCCACTGACGGGTGCAGGCTGGACGCATGGCTTGTGAGATTATTTAAAATGTTCCTTTAGTGGAACAGCTGCAGCATGTTCTTCATTGCGTGTCTCATCCATACGACACCCAACTTGAGCAGCCGTTACGCTTCCTCCTGTGGCTCTGAGGGACATGACCAAAGGACAGCTGGATTCCTTGGATGGCATTTGGTATTTAAGGCATTCAGAAGATGTGACAGTTGTTGTCAGCAGCAAGACTTCCTACATACCACCGGACTGTCATTTACTGGAATCAACAGCAGCGACAATACGACAGTCCAGTCAAAAACAAAAAAAATTATCCATGTGGTTTATTTAACATGTGTTATAATCCCCCGACAAGTGCTAACTTCACTGTTATGCTTTTCTGAGGGGCCTTTTGGGTCATTTTAGCTTCACACATCTGCGCCGTCTAAAACAAGAGATCTCAGCAAACACTAACAGTCGGTTTTTGATCTACTCGTCTGCACGGGTCGCCAATAAACACACTCTGTAGCTTTTTACATAGAGAGACGTCCGAGCAGGGGCCGCGCTCATGCCGTCGAGCTCTCCCTCCAACGAGATGGAGGTTACACATCTGCACATTCTGAATGATGCGCACTCAGTTACAAAACACACACACAGACACACACGCGTGGCTCCAGACGGTTCAGATGAGACTTGTCACATTCGTTGACATGGAGCCCAATTAAAGGGGAGGATTAAACCGGGTCTGGGTGACCTCCTCAGGAATCCGTCTGACACACTGTGTACGCTGTCAAAGCCCTTCCCTTTAAGCACTTTCACCTGCTAATTAAAGCCCCGCGTGTGCGTTCATACACGGCACACACATGACACACGCACTTGCGCCTGTCGTGGGTAGATTTGCGGCCCCAGCAGCTTCTGTGTAAATATTTGAGCTTTGTTTGGTGTTTTGCAGTGCACGTCAGAACAGCGGCATGCAGATAAGGGACATCGTTTGTTACGCTAAAATATGGCGTGTTTTGGTGTGAGCGTGTCACTGGCGTGTGGAGAAGCTGCTCTGCAACTCAAGCCGAGCCGTGTTTATGGTGAGCGGAGATTAAAATGGATGGGGAGGTGGAAGCAGTGAGGCGTGCCGGAGGAGCTCCTGTTGACTGATCTGCGCCGTGTCTACATTTTTCCATACGATGTGGAGAAAAGAACCAAACGCATCACGTTTCATATTATCTGCAAACTGCAACAGGAAGTTGGTGGAAAAACAGCAGTCCTCACATGAGAAGGGCCTAAAATGTGGACAAAAAAAAAATAAACATGAACATATAATCATAAAATCCTGATGCTTCAGAAAAATGATTTCCACCCTTTAACTTTTCCACACGTATGGGGTTTCATGTGATGGACCAACACATAGTAGGACATAATTTGGAAGTGAAATGAAAAATATAAATGGTTTCAAGTCATTTTGCAAATACATTTTTGAAAAGTATGGAGTGCATTTGTAGTCAGCACCCCATGAGCCAGTCCTTTGTAGAACCAATTCCAGCTGCAAGTCTTTTGGGGCGTATCTCCATCCACGCATCCGTCCATCCATTCTGGAGTCGGGTCCTGGGGGCAGCAGTTTAAGCAGGGAGACCCTGACTTCTTTTTCCTCTTCCAACTCTTCTAAGAGGACTCCAAGATGTTCTTAGGCCAGACGAAAGATAGTCTCTCCAATGTGCCCTGGGTCTTCCCTGGGGTCTCCTCCCAGTTGGACATGTCTGAAGCAGGCGACCAGGAACATCCTTACCTGAATCCCGAACCACCTCAACTGCCTCCTCTCGATGTGGAGGAGCAGTGGTTCAACTCCGTGTCTCTCCCAGATATCTGAACTTTTCACCCTATCTCTGAGGGAGAGTCCAGCTACCCTGCGGAAGAAACTCATTTCAACCACCTGTATCCATGATCTCATTCTTTCAGTCACTACCCAGAGTTCGTAACCATGGGTGAGGGTAGGAACGTAGACCGACCAGTAAACAGAGAGCTTTGTCTGACAGCTCAGCTCCCTTTTCATCACAACACAAGAGTCTGCAATACTGCAGACGCTGCACCAATCCATCTGTCAATCTCACGCCCCATTCTTCCCTCACTCATGAACAAAACCTCGAGATACTTGAACTCCTCCACTTGAGGCAGAACCTCACCCTCGACCTGAAGAGAGCAATCCACCCTTTGCACATGTACTGTAGCTGCTAAAAGTTTTGCCCATAGTTTTTTGCCAAATACCTCAAACTCAGTCAGAAGGGATGGAAAGAAAACTGAAGTCTCGCTGCCCCAGATTCTCATTTGGATTTAGTTCTGGACTTTAACTGGGCCATCGTAACACGTCAATACACTTTGATCTCAATCCTTCCATCATCATTCTGACTGGATGTTTTGGGTTGTTGTTCTGCTAGAAGGTGAAGCTTTACTTCTTGGATAAGAAGAAATAAAAGTTTATTCTAAAACCAGATATTCAGATTTTCTTCAGCGGGGTTCAAATACAATGCCTGTCTGGTCCCTAACCCCCACCTCTCCATCCTGATTCAACTGTAATCTCTGAACCATCTAATCTGTGTTTTACTGACAGCAGCTCTCTGGAACAAAAGACATAAAAGATCAAAAACAAGAACGCATCTCTTGTCTGACTTTTTACTTGTCTGGATTATATCTAAAAACATGTTCTGTCAGACTAACAGCATCAGTGGGTTCAGGTTGTTGGCAGACATTTAGGAGGCTCTGCCTTCGACAGAAGAAGCACTCAGAGTGGTAGCTGCTCCTCAGCTGTTGGGTCTGTTGTCATGCTTTGCAACGAGTGGAATCTGAACAGAGTTTAACCAAATGTCTCAAGTGCATAGGTGAGTGCATTACTCAGACTGAAGCTTAAATCATTCTGTGATTTTTCAGCGAGCCATTGTTTTAGACCAGAGTTGTCCAGTCCTGGTCCTCAAGGGCTGCTGTCCTGCATGTCTTGGAGATTTATCTGCACCAACACACCTGATTAGATTAATGGGTGATTTAGGGGACAGCTATGGCTGAGTGGTTAGAGCAGTCGTTCTCCAATGGGAGAGTTGGTGGTTCGATTCCACCAGCAGTCACATGCTGAAGTGTCCCTGGGCAAGACACTGAACCCCTCATTGCCTCTGATGTGTGTCCTATCAGTGTATGAATGTGATAAAGCTCTGATTAATCTTTACTGATTCAGATTATCTTTGTAGAGATGTAGTAGAGTGCTGTGTGAATGGGTATTGTAAAGCACTTTGAGTATCTTGACTAGATAGAAAGGTGCTATAGAAGTACAGTCCATTTACCATTGAAGAGGCTTCTTCAGAACAAGATGTAACCCAACCACTGAATCAGGTGTGTTGGGGCAGGGAAACAGGTACAACATGTAGGATAGTGGCCCCCGTGGACCAGGATTGGACACCCCTGTACCTGATTTTGACGTCATATGATAGTTTCGATTTCACCTCCTTCACGTTTATCTGAAAGCTCAAATTGTTAATACGTGTAGTCAGTGCTGTTCATTATAAAACTAGTCTAGTCTCCTTTCTTGGACTGGATTTTAACCTTTTTAGATCTTTAGTGGTCTTCTCCCCCTGACCCTCCTGGTTGCCCCCTCCCTCCTCTGCCTCTGTCTCCTCTCTAATGACAGTCAGCTGGGCTGATAGGCTGATATATTTACTCCAGTGGGCGGAGAGGAAGAAGTCATCAGCCAAACCCCGCTGGGCCTCGGAGGCTGCGGCAGGCGGGGTTTGAAGGAAACCCTGGCCTCGGTTGGCCCCTCCCTGAGTGGGGCATATCTGTGTGTGTTGTCCCCCAGCCCCGCTCAGAACTCTCTCTCAGCTGAATGGGACCATCGGCCCGGAGAGCTCCCACCACTGCAGGGAGAGAGCAGAGAAGAGCAACAGACAGAGGACTGCTGGAGCCCTGAACACCAGTCTGGGGTTTTTATTTCTTCTGTTTGTTAGTTTTCTTTCTGAGCTGTTAATGTGGCAGCTGGGGGCCACTGTGTGTCGCATGAGCCTCTGGTCCAGAGGTGACCTCAGGGGTCGACGCGTGGATGCTGTGTTTTCACAACTTTTGAACTCTGGATCTGTACGGACATCATTATGACTCTGCTGAGCTCCGAACACTCCGTACTGATACGAAGCAAGTTTAGATCAGGTAAGTGTCCGCTCTAAAGCCCCGCCTCCAGGTGTTTACCTGTCACACTCCTCTGCATTACAACAGGTGTGTAGCAGATCAGGTGTTCAGGGACTACCACCAGCAGCAGGGTTTTGTATCACTCTTTAATAGGACTTGGTGAATCCTCAGACATGAACGTGACAGCAACAGGTCGGTGCACTTGTTCCACACCATCAACCTGCTGCTGCTGAGAGAAACCAGCCAGGTTTCCTCTTTCGGCTGCCTCTGAAAAACAGAGAAGAGTTGTGCGAGAGGTCAGAGGTCAACTAAATACGGCTGCATTAGACAATGTCACCTCGGTATCTCAAAGATGGAGACGTTGGGCCAATTTGCACAGTTAATTTGTGACTCTAACCTGAGAGTGTGTGCGCCTGCACCGTGTTGTGTGTCGTCTGACCAACACTGCCACCTCCCTGAGGAAAATATAACGAATCAGCAGCAGCTGCCACACGCCAGGAAACTTGTGTAGAAGCACCGATCAGAGCTCGGACTTCCACTTCTGCATTCCAGAGATTTCAGGCTAAATGTCGCTTTTCCGTTGAGCGGTTCGGAGCATGTCGGCGTGCAGGAAATGAGCCCGAGCACTGTGGGGAATATGAAAGACAGGGTGGCTGCAGGGGCCGTGTTGCTCTAACCTGAGGTGATAACGCAGAGCAGATGTACAGACGCCGTCGTTAGATTAAAGTTGGAGGAGTCCACACCAACCTGTGTGTCTGTCTGACGCACAGTGAACTGTTGTGTGTCAGGAACGTGAAGGAGGCTGTAAATCTGTGTGTGCTAATGGCTGATGACAGAGGGGAGTCTCACACAGTGTGCCTGGGAAAGATTTACTGTGTTCTTGAAGGCAACGTCCTGTGAACGCCACAGACTGTTGATCCTTTTCCACCACGCTTGAACAACGCCACCCCAACCATGGGAACGGCTCGGTCAGACAGCCTCGGGGAGCGTTCAGCTCTGATTGTTTCTGCATCACAGCTGAGCTGCGTTATGGAAGCCATGGGAACTGCCGCTGCTTCGGTAAAGCTGAAAGGAAAAGATAAATATCTGGACTAGGAGCTCCCTGTGGACCACAGAACGGTTTGCAGCGAGGTCACTCACCAGCGCCCATGTTGAACTGATTTAACAGATCAAACTGGGGGGGTTAAATGTGTCGGCAATTCTTTCAAACATCAGTTAAACGTGCACACCAAAGTTTCAGCGCAGCAGATGAGCTCTGAAAACAGGTGCTGTGTTCAGGGACCACGGCCGATCCAGACAGGTTTACTGATATTAAACCTTGGAAACTTTGAAAACTGGTTTAGTTATTTTCCAGGAGTATCTGAACACGCAAGAAAGGAAAAAGAGTCGAGGTCAACCAATACGACTTTTTCTTGGACACATATTGATTTTTAAAAATTAGTCTGAATCTTTCATGTTCTCTCCGTGTTGCATGGGTTTCTCCAGTTTCCCCCCACAGACCAAAAACATGCATGTTAGACTGATTGGTAACTCTAAATTTTCCCTAGGTGTGAGTGAGAGAGTGACTGGTTGTTTGTCTCGTTTGTCTCTGTCTGTCTTTGTCCCTGTGATAGACTGGAGACCTGTCCAAGTGCCCCCTGCCTCTCCACAGTGACTGATGTAGATGAAGCACCAAAGAAGCAGGTGAAGGATATATGAGAAATTTACATTTGTGGAAATTGCTCAAACAATAAGTGCACGTGTTGCTGATCAGCCTCAATGTCTATCACACCTGATTTGTGTGAAGCTGACTCCCGTCTGTCTTCTCGGAGCATCAGGTTGAGGCAGCCATCCTGACATGAGTTCATCTCAAACGTTCATCGGCTGCAGAGGTCCATCCAGTGATTACATCCTCAATGTTTCATTAAAATCCATCCAGTGGTATGTTAGGTATTTTGCTAACAGAAAGATGGTTGACTCTAATAGTCAGTGGTGAGGTTTTAAACAGTGATCTTTCGGTGCTTGGAGTAAGTCTTGGAGATGACTGAGCGACTACCACGGCAAAGTTTAGGTCAACGCTGGCGACAAACTGACTGCAGCAGCCATGTTTGTGTCAGCTCAGGCTGCGGCTGTCATTTTGAAATACACTGGCTTCAAAAGTTAAACGTTTGTGGGAGTACGTCCAACAACTACTTTGTACTTTCTGAGAAATCCATTAAAAAAACTTCTAATGGTTTATAAGATATTTTGCTGACAGACAAAAACAAAAACGGAAAGCATAGCCACCCCTGGATGGAGGGAGGTGTCAGTCTTGTGTGTGTGTGTGTGTGGGGGGGGGGGGGGGGGGGGGGTAA
>JAVCKU010000150.1:17271567-17282974 GCA_032273985.1 Hypsolebias coamazonicus | reverse complement strand
GCTAAGTACTTGGTAATACAGTACTGTACATGTATATATGGTGCAGTTTGTACGTATGTTCCGACTTACGTCAAATTTGGTTTACGCCGCCGCCGTGAGAACGGAACTGCGTCGTAACCCGAGGACTATCTGTATAGCCGTAGAGTCAGTATTTTTATATGATGTACAGTACGTGGATATTTCTCTGTGGCTCAGCTCTATTAAAACATGAAAGACGTTTACCTTTAATCCTCTTTTAGAGCCAAAAAAGTTGCAAACTGATTGTCTTCATAACAATTAACACTACAGTATTTATAGAAAAAGTATAAGTATATTTCTCTTTAGAGTTTCAAAAAGCTATGAATTAAAACAAACACGCTCCACTTCTCTCCTCACCTCCACAGTGTGGATGTTGCGCAGCAGGAAGATGAAGCCCGACAGTGACAGGAAGAGGAAGAAGGCGCCATATTTGGACAGATTTCGGCACATGGTGACCCCCTATTGTCTCTCATGATCAGACACTGTTTGTTCTTCTGCTCGTCACCACAGCAATGATGGCATCCTTTCATCCACAAAGGCTGCAAACAACAAGCATGGGCAAAGAAAGCTGTTACTGAACGGGATAGAAGAAATGTTCAAATGCTCAAACTCATGAAACAATCTGGGTTGGAGTCATTTTAAGACAGCAGTAATCCACTTTAGTCTCAGCCCCACTTGGACTCGTCATTAATTCATCAGTCTGAGCAGATATAAGCTTTAATTCTTCAAACTTGGACAGTTTAAGTAGCTATCTACAACAGGTAAGATATAATTTGTTTATGAGTTTTCCACAGAAGTCCATTTCAAACAATCTGAATAATCCCTTTATTTAAGGCAAAGGCATCACGCTGCTTTACACAGGGGGCAAGAATGAAATCATGATCCTACTCAAGGACAAAATTTTGTCAATTAAAAATAAAATGTAAACTGACCTTAGTTTTCAGATGTAATATGTCAAATAATTCATAAAACCATAAACATTATATACAATTTAGCACAAACAAAACTTGATTAAATAAAAAAAATGAATACAATTTTATTAGATGTGATATTTCAGGGATTAGCAGGCCAGTTCTAATCAGAGATTTCAGCTCCTGGGCCATAAAAAATTGCAACAAGGGTTGTGCCTTAAGTTGTTAATTTGATTTTAGGGATAATTTTTAAATGATTTGTAAATATCAAATTTTGACCATATGGTTTGAGATCCAAGAACCTCTCATGAGCTTTATTATCTTTTAAACACTTCACATCTCCAATAGATGGAGCTGAAATATTGATAATAATTAGTTTACAACAAAACCTTGAAATCCTCAGATAACAGTTAATAAACCCTTAATATATTTTTGTAAGCTGAGTGCTGCTGCTGTAACTAGCTGACGGAAACTCATTCAACCTGAGTCATGAGGACTCATTTACAAGAGAGACCTGATTTAAACGAAGAACACAGATGTGGAACAGACAACATTAGATAATCATAAGAAGCATAGAAAATGAAAAATAAACTAAATAAATTACATAAGAACGAAACTAAAATCAGCTACATTATAAAACGATGCAGAATAGTAAAACCACAGGTTTAAAAGAAGCAGAGGGGTCTTCTGCTTTCTGATGTTCAACACAGCTGTCTCCATCTTCCTGTGTGTAGTTAACGGGCAAGGTGAAACCGTAGGAATTTCGACAATTACATTTGTACACTGTCAAGCTACGGCTGCTGACATTAGGCTAGCTTAAATTTCACATCCGATGACAAGCAGCTTTAGCAGGACTATTTGTTCTACGGCTTTGATTTTAAATGACTGAATAAAAAACAGAACCAAAATGAAAAGCTTCGGGCTCATCTTCTTATGGCTACGGTCACGTGAACGGCTCCAATGAAGCCAACAACAAAGAACGAGCAGCAAACGGTGTTCAGTTTGTAAAAAAATGACTGCTCAGCTAAAATGCTGCCTTTAAGGAGCAGAAACACCGGGTGTAGCCGTGTGATGGGAACGTACTTACATTTTAGACTGAGGAGGCATCAAGAAGGAACAACAGTGAGGCTATGATGACGTGAGGAACACCAAACACCCTCCGAAAGACGATGAGTTCAGCTTCACTGCGCCCTCTGGTGGTCAGTAATTTACATAACAGCCCCTCATAAACAACATCTGGTCTAGGATTGGGTCCGTGTGTGTACATCATTGGCTCTTAAAATTAATGTAAAAACTATTTACTACGTTAAATTATCTATATACTGTATAAATATCTTAAGTTAGGTTGAATTGTGGCTTTTGTTGTTAGGCAAAAAGGAAAAATATTTCACTATTCAGTATTCAATTTAGTTTACTTATACAGCACCAAGTCACAACAGAAGTCATCTCAGGGCACTGCACAGAAACATTCATATATATAAGAAAATAATTTAACATTATTTATTTGAGGAGCAGACTGCTTTGAATTTAAATCCGTCAAAGAACACTCATCTTGAGCAAGCATGAAGGCGACAGTGGAAAGGAAAAACTCCCTCGTGAAGAAGAAACCTTTAGCAGAACCGGGCTCAGGACAAGCAGACATCTGCTTCGACCAGCAGGGTTTGGTGGGAACAGATACACAATGGCAGATCAAGAATCACACATTAAGATAGAAATAGGATCAAATGAAAACTATTCAATTTTAACAATTAATTTAAGGAAATTAGGTCAATTTTTCCTCTAGTTGTTTAAGCCTATAGCAGCATAACAAGCCAAACCTAACTATAGGATCCATCAAAAAGGAAAGTCTTAATCCCAGTCTTAAAACTGGACAATGTGTCAGCCTCATGGACAGAAACTGGAAGTTGGTTCCACAAGAGAGGAGCCTGAGAACTGAAAGATCTTCCCCCCATTCTGCTGTTGGAAACTCTAGGAACCACGAGCAAACCTGCAGTCTGAGAGCAAGTGCTCAGTAGAAGGAAATAATACAGAGCTGTTTCATTTTGCACAAGACATGCTGTAACTTGTTTATTAATTTGTGGGAAATAATTAAAAGAAGAACCCCACTTTGAAAAATAAAAGAATTAAATTGCATCTTAATGCCTCAAGAATATCCAACATAAAAATAGACCCTTTTCTTCTGCTTGAGCAAGCATGGCTAAGACTAGGAACGAGATCACCAAAGGTACAAGTTGAACTGGGATAGTTAAGGTCCGATGGTTTGGACATGTCCAGACAGTGGGTTATTGGATGACGGACATTATAAATAGTATGAAGTGGACATGGTGAGGACAGAAGACACAGAGGACTGTGATGGAGGATGATGACTTGCTGAGGGCACAGCCGAAAGGTCAAATAAAAATACACATTTATAAATGCATGACTGGTTTATTTATGTTTAAAGCTAAGAATACAACAGCATTGTTTCTGTTAAATATATATTACTATTGATCCGAACAGGTAGTGGACAGAAATATGTTGGTAACAGTACATGACTACAGCAAAGTGCATTGTGTTCTACATCTTCTAAATCATTTACAATGTTTTTGATGCAGTGCATATTGGTAAATTGTTTTTTAAGACATAAATTAAGTTTTTAAAGACACTACATTCAATCAGTTCTTTATTAAAAAAGGTCAATATAAATAGCAAAGCAGGTATTATAAAACAATTAAGTGTTACATTCACTGGCTTTATTCATTCTGTGAGGACAGTCAGACAGGGCCAGTTGTTTCCTTTTCCTCCTGTGCTGGTGGGGAGTTGGTGGTCTTGCTGGGTGATGCTGGTGAAGAGAGCTGTGGTGTTTCTGTTTGGTCACTACTGACTTCAGCCTCCTCCTCCCTCTGCTGTACAGAAGACAGGTACTCCTCCAACAGGCTGCAGTCTGCGCTGTCCGCAGCGTCGCTCTGAACGGGGCTCAGCGCTCGCACCGTCTTCAGAGAGTCAGTCGTGCCACTGCTCAGGAAGCTATCCTCCTGAGCTGCCTGGTGATCGCTGGTCGACTCGAAGCCAGAGTCTGGGAAGGAGACGCCGGTGTTTGGCGGGTTTGTGGCAACAACAGGCGAGGCTGGCTTACAAAAAGATGGAGATGAGATCTGAGGCGCGCTGATGGACTGAGCAACGGCTGCTAACTTCTGCTCCACAGACTGCTTCCACTGCTGCATGGACTGCACCTGGACACAGAAATCATACAACAAATAACCACTCAACATACAGTGCTATGTAAAATGAACACATATCCACAATATTTTTAATTTTCTGACTCTGGAAGCTGCTTACAGACGTCAGATTCTGCTGATTGTGTGAACAAGGTTTGAATTATCAGAGAGAGTGTTTTTGAAGCTTTGACATTTTTTTCTGATTATAACTGTGAACAAACAATAATACTTTAAATTCAAAAGGTATCTGGAAATTATGTGCTGCTGTGCTCCTTTTTCTTTCTGCACTCTAAGCCCTTACTGCTGCTTTAAATTTTTCCAATCGATTAATTTTGTTTGAATTTTTCTTCTACTTAACTAATTAACTGTATTTTCCGCCGTACATGTTGCACCTCCCTATAAGTCGCATCAGTCCAAATATATGTCTAATAAAGTGGAACAATTCATAAATATATTACACATCACCGGCGCTGACGACCCGGAAATGTGGGCCGGTGTGCCAAAAATCAATTGGCTGCCAAATGGCGGCCACGGGAGCGCGCACGGGAGGATTTTAACAAAAATTTAACAAGAATAACATTTAAAAACAATTATTTGTTTGCTTAAAATTACAGTAAAGGTGTGTCTCAGTCTAACTTTTGCTTAATAAATACACTTTGACGGTCAAATCAGCTGCATTTCAAAACCAAATATGCGGAAGTAGGCGCATGCACATTTATTCAAAATTTAACAAGATAAGCACCTAAAACAATTATTTGTTTGCTCTACTTTACAGTAAAGGTGTGGCTCAGTTGAACTTTTACTTAATAAATGCACTTTAATGGTCAAATAAGCTGCATTTCACCGGGGCGGTGCAGCGAAATGAAGCCGATTTGATGGTTGCTCCATGCAAGCTGGAGGAAGGTTGAAGGCTATGGCAATCCAATTTGTGTCGTTAATAGCCACTTTTACCTATTACATGACACAATGGCATGCCATGCTACTCAAGTGCCATCTAGCAGCTGAAAATGGTAGTGCTCAATATTTTCAGAATGAAAACAGTCATATCTCAACCAAAAATTTGTTTATAAATATGAGAAAAAAAATCCATAAATATGTTGCTTTGGTCCATAAGTCACAGGGCATGCAAATTAAGCAAAAAATAATAATAAATAAATAAAAACTTGACTTATAGGGTGAAAAATACGGTACTGAAAAGAGAATCGTGAGGAAACTGAACATGTTTAAAAACTGCTAACCTCTTTCCATAGAAACTTCACAGCCTCCTCCTGTACCAGTCTCTGCAGCCTCTCCTCCTCATACTGCTTCTGCACGCTGCAAACACACCAGATTCAACGTTACATGGTATTCAAGGCACACGTTACTGTACAATCATAAGAAATAGGTTTAAAAAGAAGTAATAAAACTGTTGATAAAAGTCACGTACGTGTCCAATTTGTCGGACAGAAACAGGATGTGTTCTTGCATCCTGCGCAGACGGATCTCACCGCGCACCTCTCTGGCTGCAGGATGAAAATTTCGAGTGTAGTGTCCCCTCCAGCACGACTGGATTTTAATAGCTGCCTTGTCTGCTTCTATTAAACCCAACTTGCTGACACACAGGCCTGCTGGTTCCTGCTTTGAAGCTTCTTTCACTTTTGCTTTACCCAAGTCAGAGGATATTTTAGACTCATTCTGTGGCGTGACCCCTGATAAACCTCCAGTTTCTGTGGCAGCAACAGGAACAGCCTCCTCTTTAAGAGTCGCCCTCTCTTGTTTATCTGTTGGATTGTTCGTCGTTGTTCTGCTTTGCCTTTTGGTCTTCGATGGACGCGTTGGAGCCAGAGAATCCGGTTCAAACGTCTCCGTTTCATCTTCGCTGCCAGAGTGGAGGGCTTGTGGCTCAAAATCAGACGTGAACGGGAGAAAGGTGGACTCAGACGAAAGCAAACTGCTGTTGAGTTTGTCCTCGTCGGTCTGCACATCCTCCAAGTAAACGTGCTCGCCTGCAAGCTTCGGGCTGCGACGCGCCGGCAGCGGTGGACGAGAGGAATCACAGCTCACCCAGGTGTTAAACTGCACGACCGGTTCTGAAAAAAAAAAGGCAGAATCTACAGTTAGAATAACAAAAAGAAAAGCTTTTTTTTTATTATTTAAATAGAAAACCAGTAGAAACCGACACAAGAGCAACTGGAAGAGGCGCAGAGTGACAAAGCTCTTACCCTTCTCCTGGACAGACGGAGCAGCTGGTAAAGGTGTGGGGTTTGTCTTCACCTCCTCAGCTCCATTCTGTGAGGGACTGTTCCTGTCAACATCCAGCTGAGTAGGACGAGTGGGACCGGGACAGCCTCCTCGCGTCTCCTCTAACAGCTGCCGTTGATGAAACCTGACACGCCAACGGGAGAGCAACCAAGTAGAGGAATTAGGAACACCACACTGAATGCTGGCGTTTTGATCTCATCTGTGTGTTTTGTGTCGATGAAGTGTCAGTTTCATGTTTATACCTCTGTTTACTGAGAATCTTCTCTAGTTTGGCGTCTTCTGCAGTCTCCATGGCTGGCGACGCGGTCAGAGGACAAACGGTGGCCAAGTACTGAACGAGCTGAACATGCTGGCCAGGTCGATACGAGCGACCTTTACCCTGACTGTAGAGCCACTCTGCTTTAAGACTGTAGTCACAACAGTTACACACAAAACACCACTGAGATCCAAACACACCGTTGCTGCTTAACTAGCAAACTGTAGCTTCACAGTCATGAGCTCACCCTTCTTTTTGTGTCACCACATAGCCATCGAGGACCTTCAGGCTCAGGCACCAACTCATGATGTACGGTCGATAATCAAAACCCGGCAGAGAGGGCGTCGCCATGACACACGGGTTGCACATGATGGACAGCTGCTCCAGTTCATAAAGAGGCGCCAGATACGACATCTAAAGGGTCAAATTCAATTTAGTCAATAAGAAATGCCTTGTGTTATTTTTACTGGTATTATCATGACCGTGTAGATAAAGGGAATTATAATTACTTCATTAAGATCCCTTATTTCATTTTCTGCCAGGGAGAGGATGGATAAATGAGCAGGAAGGTGAGCAGGAACAGTACGGAGTGTTGTAACGCTGTTTCCATGGAGTAGAAGTGTCTACAATGTGGACAAAGAAGGATGATCAAAAACCAAACAAAAAGAAACTAACAGTAGAATTATTAAAATGGTTTTAGGCACACGCTGACCTTTAGTGCCACCAGTTTGGTCAGATCACCAATGGCAGATATGTTGTTGTCAGACAGATCCAAGTGCTGGAGCGACACACAGCTGTTGAGCTGCTCAATGACCTGTCACAGATCAGCGAGTCTGTTACACACATGTCGTCATCCATGGAATAAATTACAAAGTAAAGGATGCACGAATCTCTCCTCACTTTAATGTTGTTTCCAGACAGATTCAGCCAACTCAGATGGGGTAGATCTCGTAGTCCTTCGATGTAGCCAATACTGTTATTGGGAAGATTGAGCACTCTCAGCTCCGTCAACTGAGACACCCCCATCATTCTCACCAGACGGTTATTGGCTATGGAAAGCTGATAAGGGAAAGATGGATTTTAAAAGAGAATGCCAAATGTTTAGGCAACAAATCTCTAGTAACGCTTGTGTGGCCAAGCAAAAGCAACCTGCTGAAGGCTGCGGCACCGTTCCAGGTGGTCCAGCTTCATGATGTTGTTATGGTCCAAGATGAGAGTATGGGTGTCCTCAGAGCATGTGAAACTGGGGTCCAGTTTCTGCATGCCCCTAGCTGAAAGATCCACCAAAGGTCCTGGTGAATAAAGAATGGGGCAGGTTAATGTTTACTAATATGTTAAAAGAAAAGACTAAATTTCAAAATAATGCCAAAACGGTGGAGTTTGATAAGAACAACATGACCACTTATCATCTCCACTAACAATGACCACTCATGCTAGATTGCTCAAAGGACAATCAAGGACAAGATGTAACCAAAAATATGCTTTCTATGAATTTGCTTGGAAATTAAGAAGAATATAAAGACATATAAAAAACACAGATTTTATTGTGTTTAACACAACACTGCAGAACTGTCACGAAATGTTTTGATCTGTTCATGTAAAAACAAGCTAACGGTGGTGCTCTGAACTGAAGCATCTAACACGAAGATTTCCATAAATAAGACGAATATTTGGTGTTTATCTGAACAAATTAAAGTCTGTTCCACTTACCATCATTTATATCGCTCTGCAAATCTGATACACCCATTTTGTTGCCCAGAAAACGCCTAGCATTAGCTAGCAACTGAGGGAAACACGGGAAGGGAAGACGAAAGCGTTAGGTTGTCAACTGCGAAACGAAACGCATCCTGGGAAATGTAGTTCAATGCATGGCTCGCTTCCTCCACTTTATAAAGCGTTTTGATGTCTAAAAAAACTACAATTTTCAACGGCGCCCTAGTGTGTCCCGCCAACCAAGTTTCAGTGAAATAATAAAGAAAAAGCTTTCACTAAAACGTCTAACACAGAGACATCGTGGAGGTTATCAAAAAAATTCGATGACTTTTTGTTTTTGTTTATATCACATATTTGTTTTGCTTGATGTGTATTTGCTGCGCTTGTTCCTCCGCAGATAGACCATACCATACAAGACCAACCAAAGACTGAAACGTCAATTGTACTGTGTTCGATAAAATATTTTTGAATAAATTCATCCCCTAAAAAATGTATTAATCACCAAAACATGTACAGTACAGTATTGTATTTATCGTGTATCTTTAAAAGTCTCTAATTCCGTTTCCGCTTCCGTCATCTTCCTTTCCGGTTTGAGCCCTCTCGGAGCCATCATGAAGTGAGTGTAAAGAACACAATCAAAAGCCATCTCAACCTCTAGATTTATAATCTGACAATGTTACCTACACGAAGAGGAACAGTAGTCTGTGTTTTTCCAATGATGTTTTATATTTTGTTGTTTACAGGGTCGACTTGTGCAGTTTTAGTGGGTATAAAATATACCCCGGCCATGGCCGCCGATACGCTAGGATAGACGGCAAGGTAACTGTTCCACATTTTGCCACGACCTCTACTTCCTGTGTGTGGATACAGTATGAAGTCTATAGTCACATTAAAGTTAAATAAACTTAACGTTTCGATCAGTCATTGTTAATACGTTCTGTTTGAAAGTTGTAGCTAATGCTAACGTTAGCTACCGGCGTCAGTACGGAGCAGCGCTAACACGTCACATTTTAGTTTAGGCATGATTTACAAGCAGACTGATAATCCAGATAATGTCAATAACTTAACCAAATGTACTTTTTATACATCCTGTGGCAGAAAACGAGTTAATGTATGTTCCTGTGTTAAAGCATTTACATCTCATTACAGTAGCATTTATCTTTGATTCATACATTTTGAGTACATGCACATACATGCATGCATTTGAGTGTTTCCAGAATTTAAAACCTGTTTATTGCTACAGAGCAATTCAAAGTGTTGGTAATGCTAAAAGTCATTGTAACAGTTTGGGCCCCACTTAAATATTATGTGTAACATTTGTCTTTTAATCTTTTGTTTGTAATAGGTGTTTCAGTTTTTGAACGCCAAGTGTGAGTCTGCCTTCCTGTCCAAGAGAAACCCCAGACAGATTAACTGGACCGTGCTGTACAGACGCAAGCACAAGAAGGGCCTGTCAGTAAGTGTCAGCTATACTACGTCTTTAACTGTGAAAATGATCGAGGCTTCTCCATTCTGTTAAGACAGTTAAACACATGCTGAGGTGCTCGTACACCTTTGGCTGCGAGTGAACGGTGTGCACAGTGTAGTCTGTGTTATGTGTTGTTGCTGGACTGTGTTTTGCAGGCTGGGTAGCAGCACTCACTCCACACCTGCAGCCATAGAACAACTGGGGATCATAGTACTGGCTTTTGACATCTTCCCATCAGCCAGCCTCCAAACTCTCCCAACATACCCATTTTGTATCATTGTAGTTCAGTTCCTAGTAATACTTCAAGATGGTTGACCTTAGTATAAAATGGAAATAGTTTAATTACCTTGTCAGATTGTGTGGCAGTAATCATCTGAGACAAAACAATAGATTGTTTTTATATTGAAATATCAAAAAGCTTGAAGGTGGCTGACACCATGCTGCTGAGAAATATTGCTTTGGTCTTTCCTGTTTTATTTATCTTGAAAAGATGCTGACACCTGTTCATAAGTCTTTAAAAGCTGAATTGTCCATGTTCAAAGTTTTATCACACAACTATGTAATGTAACTGCAAACATTTTAATGAGCTCATTGTATTAATTTGATTGTACCCATAGAAAACCGGAGTGCAAGTGTTTTTAATTTATTTATTTATGCTCAACAGTTCTTTATGCATCTTACTGTCAAAAGACATTGTTTTGCTTATTAACACAGGCAACGATGGTGTCACTCTGAATCTGCAAACAAATTGGCATATTGTTGTTGTGGTTTCTAAAATATGCCTTAAATTGATGCTTGTCGCAGTTTCTCTGAAGCTGAGTGATTTAACTAAACCTATCAAGTTTTTCCAAGCAGTTTTAGTGATGTTCCTGTTGAAACATCACAGACTTTATGGTCCAAATAATTGCATTTTGTGTGTTAACAGGAAGAGGTGTCAAAGAAGCGTACCCGCCGCGCAGTGAAGTTCCAGAGGGCCATCACTGGGGCCTCCCTGGCTGAAATCCTGGCCAAGCGGAATCAGAAACCTGAGGTCCGCAAGGCCCAGAGGGAGCAGGCCATCAGGTATGAGAACAAATTTAAAATCACCTGCCTGTTTCTTACTTTAATGCCACCTTTAACCACACTAATCTGTTAACATGGATTAAAGTTCTACATTGCTGCGAGAGATTCCCATCATTTTGAACATGGCCAGAATGGTTTCCCATCATCTGTAAAAATGAGTAGGGAGAAAAAAGGTGTTTTTTGTAGCTCTGGTATCCTCAGATAATGGAGCGCTATGTTAATATACGGTTACGTTTGTATTATGCACGGCTTGGAGTCTGAGCTAAGCTGCTAATCTCCGCTCCCCATCCAGAAGTAGCGGAGCTGCTTGCGGGGTGGGAGATTTGGGAGGTGGGGCGCTCAGATCTGTTACAGGGAAGGGTGCCCTAGTGTTGTGTTCAAGACCACCTAACCCGAGACCAAGTCAAAACCAAGACCAGAGTGCACCGAAACCAAGTCGAGACCAAGACCTCAAATAAAAATTTTTTTTTTTTTCTTTCGGCTTCTCCCTGCGTTAGGGGTCACCACAGCGAACTAGTCGCACGAAGACTTGGCAATTGTT
>JAVCKU010000150.1:16961208-16971565 GCA_032273985.1 Hypsolebias coamazonicus | reverse complement strand
CTCTCTCTCTCTCTCTCTCTCTCCCTCTCTCAGCACGGTGCATTGTTCGTCTGTCATTCTCATGCCCTAGAACAACAAATCCCGTAATTTCCTGTAGAGTTGCAAGAATGTGGGATCACATAGTTCTTACAAACATTTTTTTATTTAATTTGTTGTGCTGAACTCACTTTTATTTTCCTGATTTAGGAGGATCAACCTGGACATACTGGGAGGAAAATCTGAAGAACACAATGTACTAAAACACCAGCACATGTGCAGGAAGATGTTTTTCATGTTAGATGAACCAATGAAAAAAAGACTCCACAAGACTTTGCTTTATGTTGCAGTGGTTTTATAAGTTGGGATGTGTTTTTAAGGATGAAAAACACCTTTTGATTGTAAAATGATATACAGCAGAGCAAACTAACTCAGACAGATGGAGGAAATGAATGGCGATGAAGCCTGGAGGTCATACATTCTACAGTATATTGGATAGCGGAAGTGCAATATTTTGATTCCTACTGATGCTTGGCCTTCACAACACTTTTCCATTTTTATTACAGAATGCAACCAGCAAAAATGGTTTGGAATAGGACTGTTTCTAAGACAAACAAAGGAATAACTTCACTGACTGATCATCTCAATTGTTATTGGAGCTCCTGCGCTCCCAAATAATATTGCAAAATCTCTGGAAACTTACATTGCAATTTAAAACGCCACCATTGTGCCTTTATGTGAAGGTTAAAAACTGCACATGCATTCAGCATCCACCGGTACTATCCATCATAACTTCTGTGAGAACAATAACAGCAAAAAGAAGGGATCGCACCATGCATTAATGTATTAACCCTCCTCCTGATCTTGTGTTAAAATGATCCACAAGGCTTTGGTTTATAACAGGCCAAGGGTCACTTTTAGCACAAACCTAAATAAATAAATATAAATAGCAACAGCAAGAAAAGCAGGAACACATAGTGCAAGACACGCTGAGAATTTAGGTTTAATTACTCCCAAATATTTCATACCACAACATTCCTGCTGAAAATGACACTACTTGCACTGGAGCTATTTCTACATCAGTAGTCGTATGATGTAAAAATGGCATCTGCGTAAAAGTTCTAACATGAAATTTCTGACTGGAGTTGATTTTTAATGACAGCTATCTGCCATGGTCTTGGTCCCACTTGGACCAGTTCTAACTCATCCATCCACTCAGAAGGACTATCTACAGCAAGTAAGATATTGGTTGGTCAGCGATTCTTCACAACCTCACTTCAAAACATCTGCACGATCGTCTTCTAGTTCTACTTTTAGTAGATTTATTTTTAACTAAAAGCATAAATAAAATAGTTTTATTTTTGGGGGGGGGGTCACCTGTTTAAAGTTTAAAGTTGTTGCCTAGAAAAAGGGGAGGATCACAGTTTGACAACCTGACCAAATTTGTGTTTTTATTTTACTCTTTTCAGTTTTTGGTATTTTTGAATAGAATAATTAAAACCTTGTTGCTCTCTCATTTGACCTGGCACATGCCCTTTTTGTGTCCCCGCACCGTCTGGTACACAAGCAGCCGACGGGCCTCAGAGCTGGTCTCTGTTTGGCTGTTTTGCTCAGAGTTTCTCTCGGTTGCCATGGCTGTGGTGAGATAAAGGCAAACCAAAAGATAAATTGACACAGTTCGCTCTCTGTTCTCTGTCCAACTTGACCTGCTCTCTTCACCCAACACCCGACCACCCACTTTAATGATTAACCCAAGATAAGCTGAAGCACAAAGCCCCCCCTCTCGTGTGCTTTCATTGCCTTTTACCCACAAGTTCCTCAGCTTATCTTCTTCCTTTACTTTCTGTAAATGTGTCTGTAAATGTCAGACACTCAGGGCAGGGAAATGTATGAGATGTCAGCAAAATAAGCTCATTCATCAATCCACAGTTAACAGCAGTGGAGGGGAAAATGCAACCCAGCTCCAAACGAGCTTCTCTTCAGCTCTAATTATTGCAAAATCACAATTAAATAGACTATGTTCTCTTCATGGAGCTCCCACCACCTCAGTGACGTCAAGAGAATAATACACAGACAACTAAAATAGTTTCCTCCTCTTTTTTTTTTCGTGATATTCATTCCTCCCACAGTGTGAGCCAAATATCATTATCGCGGTTTGATACTCGCCGTGTGCAATTAGTGTCACCCGTGGGGTTGAATTCCTGCAGCGTTAATGATGCTCTGCAGGTTTTAAGACAAAGGTGGTGGTGCTCGTCTGCGTGGAAATGTAAATATACCCTGGATGCAGGGGTCAGGTGGGAGGCTGAAAGCCTTAAAAATGAATTTTTTCTTTTAATTTGTGCAAAATGTTGACTCCCTTGTTACTAATCCTCATAGTTTAATCTCTTTTTCCTTCAAATAAAGACTGAGTTCTTAGAAATAATAGACTCACTGTCACTTCCTTCTCCTTCTTCACTCCCTCCTCCTCCTCTTCCTCCTTCACAGGAGTGACCGTTGAGCTGACTGCTTGGTCAAAAGGAGGAAAAGGCAATGATGTCAGCAGACTGCGTCAATTTCTCTGGGGCACGTTTACCCCCCCCCCCCAACCCTTAACAAAACACGAGCCTTGAATTGACTTCAGTGCTAATCAGATCTGCACCATCGACATTGCATTTGTACGCGTGCACGTCAATTTCCTGCTCCTGTTTGATTTGCAGAGGAGCAGAGAGGCCTGCTCTGCACATGTTGAGTTAAACAGATGCAGACAGATGCAAACAATGGCAGCTCACACACATGCACCGTGCTTGGGGAAACAGTGAGTAACCTTGAAGCTGATCTGGGGGGTTCCACCTCTGTTTGTCTGATCATTAAATCATTTCTGCTGAGTCTGGACAAATCCGCCATGTTTCCTCTATGGAGCCTGACATTTTGGTTGAAAACAACAGGTTTGTGTTAACGGCGCACGCTTCCTGTTAGAGATTCAACAACAAAGTCACGTGTGTCTGCGTGCTGAGTCTCTCAGTGAAATGAGTCATCTGTGGTTTGCATTTGTATTTGACTGCATCACAGGGTGGCACAAGCACCGAGCTCAGTGCAAGAGCACAAGTTTGGTTTGGAAGTTTGCAGAGACGCAGGGAGGAGGGAAATGCGTCAACAAGTTATTAGATCCGTCGATTCCACAGATTTGACGCCGATGCTGGGTCTGATTATGAAAAGGCTGTGCAGACTTACAGAAAGGAGTTTATTTCACTGTCGAACTTGAAATTTCTACCACTCTGTGATCAGAAGATTTGAAAAGTGAGGCCAAGTGTCTGGGTGTCATGATCTGTGCCGTGGATAAATAAAGAATATTTATTATGATCAATGAAAAGGGGCTGACGTGGCAGCCAAACTTCCATGTAAGGAGGAGATCAGAAGATGAACAGAATAAGAACATGAACACCTAGAAGGACAATCCATGGACAAATGAGAAGATGCCAAGACACAGAATAAACAGGAACACCAGTGATAATGAAGAACACCTGGGGTGGTTAGGGTAGGGGACAGGTGTAGGAGCTGGAAAATCACAGGGATGACAAACACCAACACACACCCATCCTCACACTGGCAATGAAACTCAGCTCTACCTTTTTTATTTGACTAAATCTGTGACCTCAGCACATGTTGAGCACTGAAGTTGTGTTGACGATTGACAGAAACAAACTCAAAGCATCACACTTAGCTTCACTGTACCTTACATTACTATGAGTCTCCATGGTGCCCTGAGAGGACTTTTGTTGTGACGTGATGCTATTTAATAATCTGAACAGAGTTTTAAAAACCTACAAATGTGCCGTTGTTCATTTATTTATTGTTTGCTTCTGGTGCAAAAAGCAATGATTGTCATGCACAAAGTAGGTGATTAATTGTATTTTCTCCAAAGCTACATGATAATGATGCATTTAGTTTGTGCTCAAAAGTTTGATTTTTTTTTTTTTTTTTTTTTACTTCTAGTTTGTAAAAATTAGCCGCAAACCCAAAGTTAAGATACAAAATTTGTAAGCTGGATTTTTTTCCCCCTCCAATCATAACCTCAAAATCCAGCATGGCTGTCTATGACACAAAAGGCTGTAACAACTGCAGTAATAAAGCTTCTGTTGTTACGTCTGTAAAGATCTGTCTTATTAGATAAATAGTATGAATACGTCTCTCTAACCTCTATTAACAAATATTTTGTTAAAGTGTTTGACTGAATAAAAAGCAGCAACATTTTGCTATTGGCTTAGATTTATTATTATAATTTTTTAAGTTTTATAACATTTTTTCCTGTTGTGCTGGGTTTTATGAGCGAGATGTCAAAGCCAAATCTCCATATTATTTAATGTTATGGGCAATAAAGTTATACTGAATTGAACTGAAAGAGGACACATTGATATAATTTCCAGAGCCCAAGTAAAATGAAAAGTGGCATGAATCTACACTGACACTAAAAATGAAAATAAAAATAAAAATTAAAAAAAAAATCAGAATTTTAAATCAGGATCTTGTTTGGATGGAAATGTGAAGTTCAAACGAAGTTGTAAATTATTTTTGCTAAATACTCACATTAGTACAGAGAGGACTTAGATCCTGACCGTGATTAAACATAAAAAAAAATATAAAATAAAATAAAATAAATCATCAGCAGTCGCATGGTCACTTTATATCATTTATGTTTTTCTTGTGTTGCTTGTGAACAGTTTAATTTAATACAATTAGTTAATAATGCTTCAAATATTAGATAAGTTGATTCATACTGTCAGACTTCCAGACATGGCAGTTCTCTTGGCCTACGCAAAATAAATCAAAAACTTGTTACACACTGTTTCTTTTATGCAGAAAAATGCAAAGTTTGCAGAAATATAGTACAGCCGGTCAATAAAACAATATTTAGTTTCAGAAAGAAACATTTGCATCTATTATTGTATCCAAAGATTGATTCTGTTCTTGCATATCCTGCAGAAAGGTCACTGATTGAATTACCGTACCTTCCTTGTTGGAGAAATGCCCAAGTTTGAGCCCTGTTGGCAACAGTGGAGCCTCATTGATGGTGCTGAACATTTAATAACTCTTATTTGAGAATCCTCCAATGCAAAATAAAACATTTCCAACTGTTTCAGCGTGCTTTATGATACCTCATTGTAAAAACTGCTTATTAATAAGCTTCTGCAGGCTGACTGAACGGATCAAACTGAAAAGCCCTCTGAAGAGCAGAATTCCAAACAGATGACAGTTTGCCACTCTGATCGTCATGGGCTCTCTGAGCATCTGCTGAGGTTTGACTGTGAGTCTGCTGAAACAGCCCTGCAGAGGAGAGCTGGAGGGGAAGTGGAAGGGAGTGTGAGGTAACCCATTAGCTGGTTAGAGCTGTCAGAGGGGCTGTGACCGCACACACAGAGCTTTTGTGCTGCATTTACGTCAGACAGCAGCTGTGGTTCATCCCTCCTCCCCTCAAAACTATGAAAGTTGGCCAGGCAGGTTTTAAGAGTGGGAACGAAAAGCAGGGCATGGAGCCACATTGTTTACAGACATGGTCATACGCTTAACAATGCATGCGCACACACAAATGAGATTCAAGCGGTATTACGTGGAATTGTCATAGAGGTGCAAGAAAGATTGGCACATGCATAAAACTTCCACATGTACACAGCTTCTGCTAATCCTGCTTGGCATTTAGATGCACGCAGCAGAATGATTATAACAGGTGTCATGTCATTTAAAACAGGATTAGGCTGGCTTCAGCTTGCATGTGCGCAGCAGCAAATGTCTGCACGAGGCTGTGAAATCACCCAGCTGCAGGCTCATAAATGGTGTTTATTGCTTAAAATTAAGGAGTGCACGAAGTGACGTCGGCTAAGTGCATCCAACTTTTAATTGGTGGAAACTTGAGAAAACAAAAATAATAAAACGGAGTGTGGAGAAGCTATTAAAGGTCAAAGTTTAAGCAAACGGTAATTGGAAAAAAGGCTCTAGAGAAAGTCATCTGCGTCAGCCGCCTTTGACTTTTTTTTTTTTTTTGCTTTCCTCTTTCTGATACAAAACTAGAATCATGTGAGGGCTTAAATTGTATGGTCCATTGTCAGAGTCACTGACGTGTACAGGCAGAGTGCTCACCCTGTACAGGCTGAGCTGAAACGGTTCTGTAACTAGGTCAAACTGCTTTGAATGCAGTGCATAGCTGTGCACAATTATAGGATAATCAGTTATGCAAATATGAAGCTTTAGAAGCTTTATAAGGTTTAATTGCCCACTCATATTTAGGTTTAGGGCTAATGTCAGCATGCTAACATGATGTAAAAAAAAAAATGATATTGTTAGCAGGGTATGGTAATGTAGATATTGAACAATGCTAACATTAGCATGCTAACAACCCAATATTGTTAGCAGGGCATGGTAATGTAGGTATTGACCAATGCTAACATTAGCATGCTATTAGCTTGATGATAATCTGATATTGTTAGTAGGGTTTTGTAATGAAGATATTGAACAATGCTAATATTAGCATGCTAACAACCCGATATTGTTAGCAGGGCATAGTAATGTTGGTATTGTCCAATGCTAACATTAGCACGCTATTAGCATGATGCTAACAACCTGATATTGTTAGCAGGGCGTGGTAATGTAGGTATTGGCCAATGCTAACATTAACGTGGTAATTAGCATGACGCTAACAACCTGATATTGTTAGCAGGGCATAGTAAGTAGATATTGAACAATGCTAACATTAGCATGTTAACGATGGTTACGTATTGTAACCCCAGATTCTATGAATATGAGCGTAGCCTCAGTCTGTCTGGCGAGGTGAGACGTCAACAGCGCCATGTTGTTACACACCGCCACGGCCTGCGTCACGCACTGGTGCGCGCGGTTGGTGAGTGTCAGCGCTGTCTGGTCATGGCGCCCAGGTGGCACGGGCCTGTGGTCTCTTCTGGCCACCCTGGCTCCGAACACCTCCGCCAGGCTGGGCTCGAGGGGGGGCACAGAAGGGAAACACCTGTCCGTGAACCCTTCGACTCTCGTCAGTGGAGCGTAGGTGAAGACTGGGGCCTTCAGTCTGGCGGGCTCGGTCCCGGCCTCGCCCCAGAGTGAAGCCGCAGCTGGGAAACGAGGCCAAACCGGGTCGGGGAGGTGGGAAGAGGATGCACCGAACCTCCCGGTCAGGACGCTGGGCTTCGGAGGGGCCGGCTGGAACGCCGTCAGCCCGTTCGATGCCGCCACCCGGCGGATAATGGCGGGCAGCACCTGTTTGAGGGCCGCGAGCGCGGGCAGCGTCCTGGTCGTGTTGCTCGGCGGCGGGGGGGGAGCAGGTGCTCTGACGCCCTTGGCCCACCACCGTGCTGGTCTGCAGCGAGTCCGGGGAGCCGTGTTGCGGCCCCAGGCACCCTTCGCAGAAAGGATGGTCGTCGAAGTCCGCGATGAAGGCGATTCCGCATGAAGAGCAGACTTTTGTCATCTTGAACTTGGTCTTCAGGACGGCTGAATGATGAAAGGAGACGTTCTTCCCGCATTAGCATAATATATAGACGCGGGGAGGGGCCCACACAGGGGGTGGGCGTGGACTATAAGGTTTTCAGCGGACGCGCTGCGTGCGGAGGGATATCCAATAGGCGAAGCTGTCTAAAGGGCGTAGCTCATATGAAATAGAACATATGGTTTCTTCTGCTCCTCACTGCCTGTTGCTGGAATGACATTCCTCATGACGTATTCCATCAGTTTAATGGACTCGACAAACACCTTGTCTGTCCCTCCATGTGTGATGTGAAGTCATGCAGGAAAAAGACCATACCAGACACCTGGTTGTTTCCTCAGGAGTCGCCTTACCTCAATGAACGCCGCTTGTGCCTTTGCCACCCTTGGTGTGTAATCAGCTGCGATGAATATGGCTGATTCTTTGGGCGGCACTATGGTTCAGTGGTTAGCACTGTTGCCTCACAGCAAGAAGGTCCTGGTTTACACCCCGGTTAGACCTGTGTTCTTTCTGTGTGGAGTTTGCATGTTCTTCTTGTGCTTGCGTGGGTTTTCTCGGGGTACTTTGGTTTCCTCCCACAGACCAAAAACATGTTAGTCTGCCTTCAGGCCCAGGCCTCCTTTGCAAAAGAGATCTGTGAGCTCAGTGGGATTTGCCTGGTTAAATAAAATTTAAATAAAATAAATAAATAAAATAAAATTTGAAGAGGATCGGGCCACTGCTGCATGCTTGTTTTAATAATGCAGCCTGGCCATGATGACTCTTGATTTGTCATCTGAGCCTCTCCTGCCTGGCGTTGGGTGCATGTGGTCAACCAGTGGCGACTTGTCCAGCTTCATCACCTCTGTTAGCATTTTGGCTATCACTGTAGGGGTGCACAGGCCTGGCAGCTTGGAGACTCCAGTAATTCTAATATTGTTTCATTTCATATTCCCCACCACAGACTCAGCCCATCCACTTCATACTTTAACTCCACAGTCCCCACGCAGAGCCTACCTCATTTGAGCATCAAGACAGCCCATTCTCTGTCTCTGAAACACTTAACTTTACTCAGTCAAACTGCTCTGAGGACCGCAGTGGCATCTTCAAGCTCCGCTCTCACTGCCTGCAATTCGCTCCTAATAAAATTAAAATAGTCTATCAGTCACCTTCATCTCCATCCTAATTATTGCTTTGATTTCAGATTTAATTGAAGCCAGAATATCTGACTTCAGAGCCTGCTCCACCATCACTCCAGAGCATGTCAAGGGCGGGGCCAACACACCTGCTGTTGTTCCACCTGCTGCTGTGGCTTCACCACGGACTGAGGCTAAAACAGTATCTCCAGGCCACGTGGGCAGGCGCACCGCTGTATCAGATTTTTTTTAATTTAGAGGCCATATCACAGGTCTGTCGATTCAATCGTGACAAATCCAATCTCAGAGAAAGAATCCCAACATGGAGGTGGTTAGAGTAGAATTATAAAAGACAGTTTCTCAGGCAAAGCTGACGGGAGATTTTCTTTTTTTTTGGCTGACGGGAGCTTAGCAGGATGCTGCTCAATGATCTTCTGCTATTTTGCACTCCTGGCCATCTTGGATTTTGACGTGGCAGTCTCATTTTTGAAACAAAACTTTGGCACGGCTTGATGAAAGTTGGTACCACACTTCTTTTTCAACTTGTGCTCACAACACGGACAGTATTTCTAATTCCCTCTTATTGCTCCCTGACAGAAATGCATGAGTGCACAGCCATAAACTATGAATTTTAGTTTAATTACAGCTGCTAGTCTTCTTGGTTCCACAGCTGATGTTAGTCACAGTAACTCTGATCAGTGTTTAAAGTCCAGCTGCCCTGGCAGGATTTGCTGAGGTTCACTCAGTTCCAAAGTTCTCAGAGACACCACAGAAGGGTCTGACTGTGATTTCATTCCCTCGTTTGTCTTCTTTAGTTTCCTCCCAACCTTTTGAGCTGTAAGTTCATATGTTTTAATTTCCACTGCTTTATAAAATTGTGTTGCAGAAACATTTTTAGATCCCTTTAGTTCCTTTTTAAATCTACTTCATGGTTTGTTTGTTGTTGTTTTTTTTTTATTTTTATTTTTATTTTATTTTTTTTGGCATTTTGTGCTGCATTTAGCTTTAATCAATTTAACTTTTAGATACTGTTTTACTGATTTAAGGTTTTAGTTACGTCTTTTCAAATGTTCACATTTGATACGTTTTGTCGTTGTTTTCCTTATTTTTAGCTGTAATAATGTTGTAGTGGTTGAACTTGTGAAGAAATGAAAGCAAGCGGAGCGTCTGTGTGTGGAAGTTGTGCTTTCATGTGTATTTTGACATAATTAATTGGGAGCGGATGAGTAGATTTAAAGTGGTCTATATTAACAAATAAAATCATCTGCATCAACACAAATCTTTCTAATGACTCATTTCAGACGTCAAACAGGAAATCAGACTCAAACGCACACACAGAATAATTTATGTGTATGAATTAAAATCTCATTGCTGCTGTGCTGACTGCTTCCAAATTAAAAGTGTAGGAAGAGTCTCTCTGCTTCCTCATTAGCCATTCTTTTTAAACTTCTCTGCTGTATATATAGCTACATTTCTTCTAGTCAGCAAGGTTGTACTGTCAAGAGAATTATTAAAGCAGAAATCATATTGTATCTGATTAGGCAAAGCAGCAGACAGAATCACAAGAGGCTTTTTGTTTGTGTGGGTTTTCTTCGTTTTCCCTCAAGCTTTGCCTCCTTTTGTCTGAATGTTTATGAAGCTTTCATATTTTCATCCATTTTTCTTCCATACGTTTCTTGGCATCTTTCTTGTCACGCAGTTTTCTAACTATTTCATCAGATTTTTAAATCAAAACGTTCAGCTCTTTCAGGACAATCCTGCTATGACTTTTGGTATTGGTGCAACTTTAGCTTTTTGAAAT
>JAVCKU010000150.1:16896280-16917223 GCA_032273985.1 Hypsolebias coamazonicus | reverse complement strand
ATATATAAATGCATACAACAAAAATCCCCTCCCACACCAGATCAGACGTGGACACATCAGACAGGCACTGACATACTCTCAGGGCATGAATAGCTGCCAAGTGTCCCAAAATCTCTCAACAGAACCTTTCAGAGTAGCTGATCTTTTCCCGATGAACACGACATGACTTCTCTTATTCTTTGCTCATATGCTGGGGATGCAGATCTTTCCATCTGCATAAAATGACTCCTGGCTAGAAGAGAGCCGAAAGCAATCGTATTCCTCTAGCACTTGGAGATGCAGGATGCATCCACAGGGGCCACCTCCAACTGTGAGATGAATGGTGACAGGTGCACAGTTTTCCCAAACATCCCAGAGAAAGTACCAAAAATACAGCTCTGCAGCTTTGGACAAGTACAGACTGTGTAAGAGCATAGCTGGAGTTTGTTTATAGCGGTTACATGCAGGGTCCAGATCAGCTTTGATCTTGGACAGTTTGTCTTTGGACCAATGCAGACAGTGTACCACCTTGTATTGAATTACAGCATGTCTCAGACAGACTGAGGATGATTAAATGTTCTGAGCGGTTAGTGTTTTGGCTGAAAATGTAATTCCCAATTTTTCACCGACTGCACCATTAGTGCATTAATGAAAGTCAAAATAATGAAAATAAACTGATATGATTCTTTAAAATTTGCTCCATAGAGGAATACTTTAACATTCTCATTAAAAAAGAAAAAGAGAAGCTGGAATGTGTCAGTGAGGCGTCAGTGAAGCTCATGATTTATGAAGCTGATATGAAAGAGGAACTCATTGTGACCTAAACTCGAATATTAAGCTGCTGGCTCATGGTTTCTTGAGTTCATTGTGTCATTTATCTCTGGTGTGATATTTAACAACTCGGGTCAGTTCATCACGACTCATAACAAGATTACTGACAAATGTTGGATCAGTACAAACTATCTGTGATTGAAATGAAGACAATCTAAATTTAAAACAGTCAATGGAGGATTTTTCTAACAGTTTGCTAAATGTGAGGCTGTAATTAAGTATGCTGATGATATGGGCCTATACAATAGAGCAGTTGACTGAATTCAAACACCTTGCAACAATAATTGACAACAAGTTGACCTTTGAGCCCAACACTGACTGTACTGTATTTACAAAAAAGCCAGACAGCGTCTCCACCTTCTGTATAAGCTAAGGAGCTTAAATGCAAGAAAAATTACTTTGCAGTTGGTGCACAGGTCAATGGTTGAAAGTGTTGTTTCATTTAATATTGTCTCATGTATGGGAACGTCCTCCTAGCCAGAGATGGGAACAAGTTGTCCTGGGTGGTTAAACAACGTAGCAAAGTTTTTGGTCATCAACAAATGACACTTACAGACCTGTACAGTCGGGTTCAGGAAAATAGTCAATCCAGGTTTACGATGACCCAGCTCATCCACTGCAACCATTATTCAGGTTGGTACCATCTGGCAGAAGACTAGCAAAGAAAAATGGGTACAAAAAGTCATTTGTTCCCTCTGCGGTGAACATACTTAACAGGGTCCTATTTAAACGCAGTCTCACATGACAAATTATTATCTGCTGGGATGGTTCCATACTTTTAATACATTGTGTATTTTAGAATGTTCTTAACTGGGTTAGCAAAGCTTTTTAAAGTTTTTAAAGTTTTATGACATTTTTAACTTGTGTTGTTTTTTATGAGCCAGATGTCAAAGACAAATCTCCATTTCACTGAATGCTATGGACAATAATGTTATATTGTACTGAAATTATTGGCTCGGTGAGGTAATGAGAACCGTTAGACTGAGTCCTGGAGGCTTACTGGGTGTAATCTGTGCCTGGAAACCATTTTCAAATCGAGGAAGAAGTGATCTGATATGTCCAGAAAACAAGCTGCAAAATGCAGATGCAAGAAAAGACGTTCTCCAACTACAGTCCCAAAAGAACGGAAGCAAAAGTCAAGTTATGTGATAAAGACCGGAGACAAAAGGGGGAAAACACAAACAAATCAAGGCTATAAAGCAGGGGGATTCAACTGGTGGCCCGGGGCCAAATCAGGCCCACGGATGAACTCAGTTTGGCCCTGCAATAGGTTCATTTTAAATAAAACTAGATTTTAAACCATAAAACAAACTTATTTAGTGGCAATAATTGCTAGATGTCCAGCCCCTGAGTTCATGGCTTTCAGTAACTGTGGCCCCCTGAGCAATTTAGTTGAATATCCTTGCTGTAAAGGTTTCTAAATTCTATAAAAGCTCCGCACACGTATGGAACAAAGGGAAACAGAATAAGACCATCCAAAAGAGGAGAAATAAAACTCAAAGACAGTAAATTAAAGAGGACAAAAGTCACTATAGGAGAAGATGCTTCAAAAATAAAATGAGAGTTATAAAAACAAAGCAAAACTAAATTAAAACCTGACACACTGACATTATATTAGAATTTCAAATTATACATTATTGCAGAATTTCAAATCAGGAATATTTCTAATAATAGCAGCACATTAGGCCATTAGATACACTGTGAAGACAGAGTTTGCAGTTATAACCATTTTACCTCATGCAAAAACACAACTTATTCAAAGAGAATATTAATTTCATGAAAAATATTCAACATGAATGTCCTGTCCAGTTGTTTTGTAATCTGTTGTCCCTTTTCCAACAGGGAGAGTGTCGGAATTTCATCAAAGTGTTGCTCAGGCAACATGGAGGCCTGTTTGTCTGTGGAACAAATGCCTTCAATCCTCTGTGTGCCAACTACACGGTTAGTATCCGTCTATATGTAATATCACAACTCACTGTACATTTGCTGTTTGGTTTTTTTTTTACCACTTTGCTCTTATTGCAGCGAGACTCTCTGGAAATGGTCGGCGAGCCCATCAGTGGAATGGCACGATGCCCGTATGACCCACGACATGCCAACGTGGCGTTATTTGCAGGTGGGATACTGGCTTTGTACTCTAAAGATAAACTACAACACACACACAAATGGAAATGGAAATATAAGCAGAATGTAATTATTGGTTCATCTCTTAAGCCCATATTTGTTTCACAATGAAGTAAACACAAATGTTTAGAAGTTGTTCAATTTTTAGAGGAAAAAAAGATCTTTTGGAATTTTGTGGCAGCAGCACATCTCGAAAAAGTTGGAACAGAACAATAAAAAGGCTGGAAACGTAAACGAGAAACAGCTGGAGGAGAACACCACAGTTCATGTTCAAGCAGAAGCAGAATCAGAATAAGCTTTATTATCACTGTACCGAGATACAGCGAGAGTATGTTCATACAGTCATCTGAAAGATGGGCGGAGTGCACGTAGCTGCTGCCATGATAGCACGACCTCTTATCCTTTTCAGAATATATGTTTAGATAGAAAAGGGGGAAAATCCATGAGGATAGGATAGTGACATTACAAAAAAAAAAAAGATCTCTTCACACCTTGTCCTATCAGGGCACGATTTAAGACTTCAAAAAAACTCTGCCAGCAAGCACATTTATGAACATGTTGCATATACATTTGACAGAAAGGCGGTCCATGAAGCACTTCCAGATAGACCATAGTCCTGATAAGATGACGGTCAGCTGGCACAGTTCTGATAAGCCTCCACCGAAGTTCTCGGGGGTGGGGGGTGCAATAGACAAAGCTTTTCCTTAGTTTACATATTTCCCAGGAGAAATCCATATGTCAGCCTGTTTTCCAAGCCAACCGGGGGAGTCAGAGGAGTCAGATTCAGATAAGCCACAATTGTTGATTTTTTTTCAGGCATACTATTTTTCTTGTCAACTTTAAGTCTTACTGGTACTTTCTAGATCCAGAATGGCCAGATTATTGGGCATTCCACTAGTCGTGCTTACAAGCCCCTCCATGGTCGTTTCCAACATGCTGGCCAGTCCCAAAGCCGCAGATGGCTTGTAATTCTCACAAATCACGTTCATCTTACGGTTTAGCTCATAAATCAGATGATTTTGAGTCCTCAAAGCACGAACCAAACCTTCACAAGCAGGCAGCCTGATGAGGGCCAAATTAGCTGCAGATGTCTTCTTGTATGTTGATAGACCAGGAACTAGTTGATTCCAAAAAGCATGAAATCTGTCATCATAAATCTGATCGTATATGTCTTCGGCATCCTCCTGAGATTCTCACCAGAACATGAGGGATCTCCAGGATACTGTCACTTTGTTGAAAAGATTTTGTTGATTGCATTGAAAGTCCAGTTGGTCACATCCATAACAGTAGTAGTAGTTTTAAACTGTATCTGAAATTATATAACCTTAGAATGTTTTGGCACCATCCCACAGTTTGAAAGGGCTTATTTCAGGTGTGGCATTGATATCCATGTACTCTTTAAGCTCTGCTGTGATAAAGGAGGTTAAGTCATCTTCATTAAGGAGGTCTGTCTTAAATCTCCAATGTTTTGATGTCGGTTTATAAACCTACTATCCATTTTAGTGCCACAGGCCCATTATCTGTAATATTTAAATGCCTACTTTTCTATTTTGTATTTCTTTTTTAAAGATTCTTTTAGTTGGTGGTCATTGTTGCCATCTCTTAGTGACTTTGTGAATCCACTCAGCTAGTTATCTTGCAGCTATGCTGCATTGTTGCCATTTAAGGCCATATTTCAGGTTAAAGTTGTTCGGTTAAATTCATTTCAATTCGTTTCTGCTGTCACGCCGCATCTCATTCTACTCTTTATCGGTCATTTCGTCTTTCTTGCTCGGGGTTCTGTTGCTTTTTGTCCCATTTAGTAAATTAAATGCAGATACATATGTATGCTTAGCCACAAACGCACACGTTTTAGAAAAGAAAGACCATCAATCAAATTGGACTCCCAGAGGTCTGTGAAAGAGAATGGAATTCATGCTCCACTTTTTAAAAGCAGTCTGATGTTTCTCTGTAAATACAAATCTAAGTGGGTTATGATCTACAGTGTTTTTACACACTTTCTGTCCTTTTGATACATTTCAGATTAGACCAAATAGTTTATTAAAATTTGGGAGATATTATTATTATTATTATTTTTTTTTTCCCCATTTATAAATTTTGCTAAGGGTGGAGGTGCTGGGAGATTGGTGGAGGAGGGGGAGGTACAACTCTTTGTAGTAGTCACAGCTCCAAATCTCATTTGTAATGGTTATCAGCCGGTGGAGCTCTTCACAATAGCTAATGGGCAAAACGAATCAGTATTTGCCATGTTTATCGTTTGATTAACCTTCATATTATCCCTGTGTAATTAGCCTAATTATGAGAGGCTTTATACTGAACGTCTGATAGCTACTCGTACAAACGGGTCTATTTCCTGGCCTCAGATGCTTTGGTTGTGAGGTTGTACTTGATGTCCTCATGTGGTTCATATCCAAGATAAAATAATTTTTGACAATTGCAAATACATCATCTGGTGACAGTTAAAAGTGCTTTCATCAAAACATAAAAAAAAACTTTGGAAAAAAACTTTAAAAAGTGCTGATGCAGCTACTTACTGAAATTTCCTCATACATGAACTTTCAGGTATAAAGCTAAAAAGTATTTTTGGAGAGTACTTTTATGATCTAAGGTGACAAAATACCAATGTTTTAATGTATAAAGTGTTTAAGAAAGAGGACCAGGTTAGATGAAATGCTGAAGGTGTTGCCTTTGGCTCATTAGGGTCACACATCCTTGTCTGTCACTCCCTGACTCACAATACTGGCATATTGAGACAGAGTAAAAAATAAGCCTCAAGCAGTCATTGGGCAAAATTACAAGTTATATTTGCAAGTTTTTCCACATGTAAGTGCTACAAGCATGTAATTGTCACACCTGGAAGTTTGTATCTAAAGGTAAGTGTAATCAAAAGTTTACAAATATTCTTTCTTCCATCACTGAAAATGACATTTTGAGCTGTGATACAGTGAAATCAGTTAAAGTTTGTTTGTGGAAATTTGTGGGGAGTGGTGGTGCAGAGGTTAGAGAGGGTGGGCCTATGATCGGAGGATCGCTGGTCAACTCCCTGGATCGACAACATCAAAATGTGGGTGGAAATGGTAACACACACCCGCAGCTGCCCCAGCTGCTCCCCGGGTGCTTTATATGGCAGCCCTCTGCTTCACATGTGCAATGGGATAAATGCAGAGAATTAATTTAGCCATTGGGGATTAATATAGTACAATAACAATATATCTAAAATTGTGTTTCAAAAAACTACGTATAGTAAGTTTAGACAACACAAAAGTTTGTTAAACATCATCGCCCTTTTACTTTAACGTTATAGGTGCACCTCAAAAAATTTAAATACAGTATTGTGGAAGTTCAATATTTTCTGTCAGTCATTTCAGAAAGTGACACTCGTATTACATAGACTCATTATACACGGAGTGAAATATTTCAAGACTTTTCTTGTGATTTTGATGATTATGGCTTACAGATAATGAAAACCTAAATTCTTTATCTGAATCTAATGAGTTTCTCTTTCTGAAATGATCGACAGAAAAATAACTTTTTCCCCATATTCTAATATTTTGAGCTACACAATCTTCTTGCAGCCCTAAAAAGACAGATGTCTTGGGTCTCATTTAGTTTGAGTCTAAAGTCTACAACCAATGCAGCTCTGTTACAAACACTATAGAAACTGCACATTGCTCAGGAAGCAAACAAATGAATTAGTGTTGTTCCAACATGGCCGGAGAGTTTGTCACTTGCTGCCATTTCTGCTTTTGTCAGACTGGACTCCACCGTTCCTTCATCAGGTCGGTGTCAGGGTGCTGACCGGATCAACTTTGATAGGAATCGTCTTTCTCACTCAGCTCTGAGCAAAGTGTCTTTGACAAAACAAAAGGTGAATTTGCCTGCTAGCTTTCTCTCTCCTTATTGTCACGGCCAGTTTGTGTCAAGGTGCCAGAACTAGTTTATAAAGACTGACTCCCAGCAGGTGCTGGAACGTGATGCGTTGTTGCTTCAATCCAAGATGAATGTGTTTGACTAATGTATCAAGAGAACAGGAGAAGAACTTTGTTTTCTACATTTTTAGACATTTTAATGTTTCCATACACTTTATTTAGTTGAAGTCAGCAGTTGGACAGCTTCTGTTCTTCAAAGTTCAGTTTACAGTTTGAGTTATTTTCAAACAGGACAGTGATGGCATCCAAATAAAAAAGTTTTTTCTTTTTGTTTAATATTTCTGCTGGTGCAGTTTTGATCATCTTGCACATTTACATCAAGAGCCAAACAGTCAAACGGTCTTCAGCTCATGACACAAACTTGTTCAGCAGTGCTTCTACTGGTAGAAAAACTTTTAGGATGCAACTAAAGACCAAACAAAATCATGTCTAACATTTCTAATTTTAAACCAAACTAGATTTGTTTTGTTACACAAAAGCCCTCATACTTCTGCAAATGAGGCTATAAAAATAAGCTGATTCAATGTATCATGTATATATATTATAAATAATATACAGCTTATTACCTTTAGTTGTCAGTGAACTCTTATAGAAACCATTTTAGACCTTGAAACCCACAATGTAGTCTGCCATGTCTTTGGTTTTTGTGCTTGCAGGACTTTGGCCATTTGTAGTCAGATGTGTGTGTGTGAGTGTGTGTGTACAGTAGTATATCAAGGTGGCTCTCTTCCTGCATCTGGAGGTGTAGAGTGATGGTGGGGAGACTGATTCCAGCATCTTCTGTGCAGCCTTCACCACTCTCTGCAAAGCTTTTCTTTCTGCAACTGTGCAGCCTCCATGCCACACGTTGATGCTGGAGCACAGGATGCTCTCCACTGCACACCTGTAGAAGGAGGTGAGGACTGAGCTTCTCAGACTAGCTCATCTCAGCCGCCTGACGAAGTAGAGTCTCTGATGAACTTTCTTGATCAGGCTGGTGTTGCTGACTGCCGACAGCGCTCACAGCAGGACACACACATGAAGAAAATGACCCCCCTCCAGCTAATGTTGTTCTTTCAGCTGCTTTTGCAGAGGATGGTTATCCCCTGTTGGTTTTACTTTTATGCATAAAAATATACATCGCTGTCAGACAAAATACTAGGGACAAAAAAGTGTCTTTGTGGATGAAAACATTCTGCTGTGTTCACTGTATCCCAGAAGGGCAAAGATAAATCACTGTAGCTGTTGTTTTTAATAGATGATCAGTTCTAACAGGAAACAATGGTCTGCTTAACTTCATTAACTTAGAATGCTCTGCAAGCACTTCATGGTTTACAGCCTGTTGGTTTCTTTTATTGCTTTGAATTAGATGGCTATATTTTCAGAATTCTTGTTTAGCATTCAGCTTCTAGTGCCAGCAGCTCACTAGAATAAACGAGAAATAAAATAACAAAAGCTGCTGTCATGTTTTTTTTTTTTATTAAAGCTACAGATCTTATTTTGATCCTTTAAAATTTTCAACATAACATCGAGCACAGGAACCCGATGAACGGGTTATGAATCTGAGGAACAAGACAAACTGAAAAAACAAAAACAATCTGAATGCAAACTGTGGAATGTGGCATAAAAACGCAGATCGGGAACTAAAATAAAAAGACAGTCACTGAGAGTGTCTGCTGACTTCTAGTCAGACCAAAAATAATCTTTTAAGAGACTGCTGCCCACCACAGTCCTCAGAACCCTGTCCTTTGAATATATCTGCAGGAGTGATGGTTTCTGTGTGGGGCTCGAGTGTGGGAAGGTTAACTCCACTGCGTGTGGAAATGGTTGCTGCCAGACACCAGCAGGTGTCCCAGTTTAAAAATAACTTGCTCAATTTGATGAGAAATGAGTAAAAACTAACTGCATGTGGACAAAAAAAAATCTCGTTTCCAGCAAATCCACTGAAAATTATTTTCAACTTTTAGTTTCACGACGTTTAAGGTGTCAACGTGAACCTGCTACTTTAATGATGCCTGGTCACACTGCAGCATCTTAGAAATTAACACTTTAAAAAGTATTCAAGCATAAAATAAAACAATGAATCAACAACAGATTCCATGACTGCATCAGTTTCCTCTTTAAGTCCTCGTCCATAAAATGCCACATGGCGCTGACGTCTCCCTGCAAGGTTCAGAGCGACGTGGAGCCCTGCAGCTCTGAAGAAACCTTCTCGTTTCAGGCGAGCTGTTCTTCAGCTCACTGAAAGTAGTCCAGCTCTGCTCAGTGTTCCATGAGTTTGGTGCTTGACCATGACTGCATGGCTGCAGCGCTCGCCCACTCACAGCACACAACATCACTGTGACCAGCAAAAAGCCCCGTTTTATATAAAAAAACAACAACATGCATTAAACTACACTTCACTGTGTTGAGTTTAGGACCGAGCAGTTAAAGTGAGTCAAGTCATTCCCAATAGCAATATTAGGCAAAATATCTGTTGTGGTATTTTCATTTTTTCCTCAATCTTTTTATTTTTTAACCTGAATTTTGGCGACAAACAGACAAAACATTTAAAATAAAACCAGTAATCACAAACATAAAATTTCTCAAGGAGCAAAAAGTTCTCATAGCAAACCTGTTTCAGTTGTGAGTGCAATTAAACAGCCCCTGACACAGACCATTATTGTAAAAGTGTTTTGAGCAGCTGCCATCTTGATAATTTCCATCCACAGTAATGTCACATGCGCTGCAGAATGGTAGCACTGACGGGAGCTCTGCTTCGACTCACTCTTTTTTTGTTCCTGTTGTTACTGCACATCCACGCTACAAATATGACTGCGATGCACTTTTGGAGTTTTCTGTGTCGCTGCCTTGACATTGTGGTTCAGTTCCCGGCTCCCTTCCAGCCTTGGGCTCAGGCTCCGGCCTGTCATGGCGGCCGTCTCCATGATCCTCCATCTGCCTGCATGGACCAAACTCTATGGAACAATTTGGTTCCGCAGGGAAACCTTGGCTGTTCTGTGCCTGCCGGACCTGGTTCTAGAAATGGTAGTCATCATGCTGTGAACAAGACCACGCCCCTATTGGGTGCAATTTGTAAAGTTAAACAGTCAAAAAATTAACAGCAATATTTTGGTTTATTTTAATAAGAATTTTTTTTCAAAGTCATATTTTCACCATGTTATTCATACATTTATAAATGTTATAGCTCCAAACTAAATATTTAATTTACAAGTACAAGCTAAATATTTAGTTTACAAAGTAAATACTTAACTTGCAAGTTAAATATTTAGTTAGTAAACTAAATATTTAGGTGTAAATTAAATATTTAATTTCCAAACTAAATATTGAATTTCCAAACTAAACATTTCGAAAATAAATATTGAAGGTGCTAATTAAATATTTAACTCTGATCTGAATATTTAGCTTGCAAGTTAAATATTTAGATCAGAGTTAAATATTTAGTTAGCAAATTAAATCTTTAGTATGGAAATTAAATGTTTAGCTTTGAAATTAAATATTTAATTTACACCTAAATATTTAGTTTACTAATTAAACAAGTATTTAGTTTGTAAACTAAATATTTTGCTTGTAAATAAAATATTTAGTTCGGAACGATGACATTTGTAAACGTATGAATAACATGGTGAAAATATGACTTTGAAAAACAAAACAAAACTATTTTTCTTATGAAAGGCTAAATAAACCAAAATATTGCTGTTAATTTTTGACTGTGGAACTTTACAAACAGCACCCCAAAGTTTAGAAGTTTTAAAACAAAAAACAGGAAAGGCATTCTTTCTGAATATTATTAAAGCACCTTTCTGTCCTTTCTGTCCTGCAAAGCCGGGTCTTCCCCTCCATCCTGGATCTCCAGCAAATAATTCATTCACTGGAAGCAAACAGAAGTAAATAATCCAAAAAAAAAAGGCACAAAATATATATTTTTAAAATTTGTTTCTTTAACTATCGCTTACATGATATTTGGGGCCCTGGAGGGCCTCGGTCTCCTGGACGTCCATCATTTCCTGGGGGTCCTGCAATGACAGCAGGCCTTCCCGGCTCGCCTGGCAGACCATTGTCTCCTTGTTCTCCCTTGAAACCAAATGGGCCGAAGACGTACAACTCTGACAAAGAACACAAAGGTTGGTTTAGATTAATTTAAAAGCACTTCATGGGAAAAAAATCATGTTTCTTTTGATCATCTTCCTGATGAGGCCTCCTGTTGTCTGTAATGTAATTTGACTTTTATTTAGTTGCATGCTAACATTAAAATTCCCAACTTATTAAAATGTAACCAGGTTTCTTAAAACAACCAATAAATGACAAAAAGTTTGATTTGATATGGAGTTGATACAAAGCCATTCTAACAGCTCTCTCTGGACTAAATATTTATATTACACAACTAGAATATCACCAAAATATAAATTTCTTATAATTATATTACCTTTCAGTATTTACAATACTTTGTTTGATAGTACTGGATAAGTATTTTTCTTTAGGAACAGTTCCAAAAAAAAAAATAGGAAGACAGTACGGACAGTACAGACCCAAATTAAAATAAATAAATACATTTAAAAAAAGTCAATGTGATGAATATGTCACTTCAGTTTATTTTATGAATGCAGCAGCAACTCATAAAAATAATTTCTTTGCACAATTGTTGTTTCACACAGGACAAAAATACAAGAGGAGCCAGGTTTCTCTTCTCTGCAACTTCCCACAAATGGACCAACAGTTCAACTAATGTCAAAGTACACTACTGTGTGTGTGTGTGTGTGTGTGTGTGTGTGTGTGTGTGTGTGTGTGTGTGTGAGTGAGAGAGAGAGAGAGAGAAAGACAGAAATTTTAGTTTTCCCAAAGTTTACTGTTTACTGAGTTTTTTTATTTATTTATTTTTTATTTACCTTTTGTCAGATATATGGTATAATGATGTACATTTATAAACATTCCGTAAATGTTTTTAACTTTTTATTGACAGATCCTGTTCAAGCAAATAATTAATATTTACAGCAGGGGTGCCCAAACTTTTTCCCAGAGAGGGCCAAATTTAAAATCTATCAGAGGGCTGCGGGCCAAATGCAATACTACTGTATAATATAAGAAATGCAAATACTTCTTTAAAGTCCATTTATTTCTTATCCATCCATTCTGTATAAAAAAAAGAATATCACCGAACAGGCTGCGTTGGCGGTGGGGGTCTGAGTGTTCTCCCCCAGAGAATTTTGAATAAAGTAGATGCCATTTCCTGCATTCTGGTGTATTTTACAAAAGTTTATTACAGAAGATTAACATAAAACAAAAGATGTAAACTCTGTTATTCGTGAAATTTCTCTGACTGCAAAGCCTTCGTGAATCAACACCGCTGCAGCGCTGCAGGTAAGAGGTGTTTGCTTCAGGACAAATCGAGGTTGCTGACTGGTCAGTTGCTGATGTGCCTACTGGATTGATTGACAGGTGGCGGGACTCGTGCAAAAAAATTATAATAATAAAAATAAAAATGTAAGATTTTATTTGTCCGTTTGAGACTGTCATCATTTATTCCATATGTATTTAATATTTTGGTGAATCTAAGATTTGAGAACCGTTTCCTTACACAATCCTAATGATATCTTTATTTTGCAGGGGTGCTGAGTTTACATTCGAAGAGACTAAAATCACCACTAAAACTAGTTCATATTTACAATTTTCTTTTAAAAACTTTGCATGTTCTGTCAAAGGAAAATGTTATTCAGTGGCAAGAAACTGCTGAGGGATGGTAGAAAGTCTATCAAAATGAAATAAAAAAATATAAATTAAAATTATTTTTAAAATACATAAATTGTCTACTCTACTGTGTAATCTGTATAGTTCAGTTATGGTAGTCAGGCTGACTAACAATAAAGTCAATGGGTAGAATCAATGAGTGTAAGCACATTGATTCTTCAAAATAAATTTTAATAATGTAATGAGGACAGCTTGACCGGCCAACTTTGCCCCAACTTTGTGCGCCCCTGATTTACACTGTTGACCCTTCTTCTTCAAGACTTCTGCAATTCACTTCGACATGCTGGATGTTAGCTTTTAGTCAAAAATCACAAATGATGGCAACCCATTCTTGCCTAATAAATGCTTGGAGTTGTTCAGAACTTCTGGGTTTTGTTTGTCCACCCTCCTTTTAAGGACTGACCACAGGTTCTCACTGGGATTGAGATCTGCGTTTTTTTCCTGACCATGAAACCAAAATTTTTTATGGTTTGTTCACAGAGCCACTTGTTTATCACGGTTGTCTTGTGACATATTACTAATGAAGCCGTCAGCTTATATGGCTTCAAAAACTCCGCTATTAACTTCATGATTAGTTATCTTATTGAAAGAAAACAGTGTGTTATGTTTAATGGAATTTGCTCAAATTATGTATCCCTTCCATGCGGAATTCCGCAAGGTAGCTGCTTTGGTCCTCTGTTGTATAGTATTTTTGTAAGTGACATGTCGTTTGTATTAGTCAATGCATGCATGACTACATATGCTGATGATACAACTATTTTTGTGTCTTCTGATAGTTTGGATCAAGTAAATATGGTATTACAACAAGAGTTAATGTCTATTTCGGAATGGGTAACGGACAACAAGTTAAAACTGAATGTTTCAAAAACAAAGTGTGTGGTATTGGGTTGTAAATATTTTGTAACACAAACGTAAAAGTTGCAAATCTTCGTACAAAAACAACCAATAGAACAAGTTGAAGAGGCTTAGCTACTGGGAGTCATGATAGACAAAACTCTTTCACAGTCTACACAAATTTATAAGATTGTGACTAAGATGAGCAGAAATATTGCTATAATCTGGTGAAATGCACATTTTATGTCTCTGGAAGTAAGAAAATTAGTAATACAGTCTTTAGTTCTTTGTCAACTTCAATACTGTTCAGCCGTTTGGTCAAGTGCTTCAAAAATATCTGGATATCTGCAGGTAGTTCAAAATAAAGCTGCAAAACTTGCACTCGGATGTCATTTTAGGACAAGCGTTAATTTCATGTATCGGTCTAAGGATGCTTCACTGGTAGTATGACATGGTAGCCCTCACCTTTTCTCCTCTGGAAAATCAGTTTTCCAGATGTCCCAAACATTCTGAGGGCATCATTAGAGAAAATAACTCTATCCCAGTCTTCTTCAGTCCAATTCATACACTTCCTGCAGACGTCAGTCTATCTTGGAGAGAAGTGGCTTCTTTGCTGTTCTTCTTGACACCAAGCCTTCTTCCAAAAACCTTTGTCTCATTGTGCACTTACACCGGCTCTCTACCATTCCTGAGCAAGCTCTGCACTGGTGGTGACCCGATCTCATGGCTGCACCCTATTTAGGAAATAGTCCTGATGCTAGCTTGACTTTCTTGGGGGCCCTGAAGCCTTCTTCCATGCAACCGAACCATTCTCCATGAGGTTCTTGACGATTCGATTAATGGTTGACTGGGATGCTATCTGATGAGCAGCAATGTTCTTGTAATCTGATCATTCTTCACAATCTAGAGTTAATGCAAATTGCCACCATAAAACTGAGGCAGCAAACTTTTTGACAACCAAAATTCGTGACATTCTTAAAACTTTTAGTCACGTCTGTCAACATTGTGAGTTGAAAAACTTGGAAAAATAAGCAACGTGCCAACTTCCATTTTGGTGTGTGGCTGCATCTAGGTGTAAGAAAGGCCTCTGTTGAAAATTGGGTTGCCACGTCTATATCCAGCCCAGAAAAACACTCATCTCGAAAACTGCAAACACTCATTAGTCAAACCCCTCAGCGATGGGAGACATCAGTGCACCGCTTGTTGAATTCAGCTGAACAATATTTTTATGAGAACAAGATGGATTTGTTTGACTCAGATGGTTGGCATGGACCTGTTCAGGTTGGTCTGATTTCTAAATGCACAAGTAGATAGAGCATAAAAATTACAAAGAACCAAGGAAGCCACGGTTAACTCCACATCTAATATTTCTCTAAAATTATAACAGAATTACTGGCCAAGCTGGACAATGGATCCAGTCCACTTCGAAAAGCAAGTCCAACTTTCATCAATAAAAACCTTTTAGGGTGATTTAAGTTAACAAACCTTGCTGTTGGGAGTCAGAAGCAGGGATTCCAGGCTGTCCTGGGAAACCTTGGTCTCCAACAGGACCTCGCTCTCCTTGTGGACCTTGCTCACCAGGGGATCCAGGGGGACCAACTTGAGGCAAACAAAGAGAACATATATTGGTTTTCATGTAAAGGACAAAAAGGGTGTTTTTTGGGGGGGTGGGGGCTGCTCCCATCTGCAGGGGGTGCCACAGCAAGTAAACTTGAAATATTTAGTGATTGTTTTATGTCAGATGCACCTCCAGATGTAACCTGGGTTCAAACCAGAAAACCCAGCATAACAAGGCTGCAGAACTTACCCACTGAGCCACAGCATCATCTTTATGTAAAAGAAAACATTCATCAGTTACAGACTGTTTTTGTTTTCTGATGTACAAAGTTAATTCACACAAAACAATTAATAAAGCTCTGAATTAAATATAGCAACAATGATTTTTGTTTAATATTCTGAGATAAAGAGACAAGATGAGGCGTGATGATGCAGCACAAAACAAGGCACATAAACACATTTTCATTAGATACACTATGACAGAATACAAAATTCAATAAGCTACACTGATATCTGTTCAGTAAAATAAAATACAATGATTAGATAAAATCTAATAACTTTACTGATCAATAAATGTAGACTGCCTAAAATAAAGTTTCTGCCTTTCTTTTTGTAATAACTCATCTCGTCGCTTTCAGTTGTTGCTTCTGGTCGCATTAGAAAAACTCAACCAATCACTTTCGGTTACTGCCCATCTTACACCACCACAAAAAACAAATAAACAAAGGAAGTTGAATTATTTACCATGTTTGATTTTGTCTGTTTTTAGTCCGCTGTGACTTTATAACGCATCACCAACATTATGTTAATGTTGTTTCCACACAGCAACACTGAGCATGCTCAGGTCTGGGTTTCTGTCAGAGCTGCTGCTCGGGAGCGTTCTTTACTTTCTGCTGCAGATTTGCTCTGACAACATTAAACATGCAGTACAGGTGCTGGTCATATCCTGAAAAAGTTGATTTATTTCAGTAATTCCATTCAAAAAGTGAAACTTGTAAATTATATTCATTCATTACACACTGACTGATATATTTCAAATGTTTATTTCTTTTAATGTTTAATGTCTTTTAATGATTATAACTGACAACTAATGAAAACCCCAAATTCAGTATCTTAGAAAATTAGAATAAGACCAATAAAAAAATAAAAAAATAAAAAGATTTTTAGAAATGTTGGCCAACTGAACAGTATGAACATGAAAAGTATGAACATGAAACGTATGAACATGAAAAGTATGAGCATGTGCAGCACTCAATATTTAGTTGTTGCTCCTTTTGCCTGGATTACTGCAGCAATGCAGCGTGGCATGGAGTAGATCAGTCTGTGGCACTGCTCAGGTGTTATGAGAGTCCAGGTTGCTCTGATAGTGACCTTCAGATCTTCTGAATTGTTGGGTCTGGTGTATCACATATTCCTCTTCACAATACTCCATAGATTTTCCATGGGGTTACGGTCAGGCCAGTTTGCTGGCCAATTAAGAACATGGATACCATGGTCCTTAAACCAGGTACTGGTAGCTTCGGTACTGTGCGCAGGTGCCAAGTCCTGTTGGAAAATAAAATCTGCATCTCCATAAAGTTTGTCAGCAGCAGGAAGCATGGAGTGCTCTAAAACTTCCTGGTAGACATCTGCATTGACCTTGGACCTCAGAAAACACAGTGGACCAACAGCAGCAGATGACATGGCCCCCCCCAAACCATCACTGACTGTGGAAACTTGAAACTGGACCTAAATCGTTGTGTATTCTGTGCCTCTCCTCTCTTCCTCCAGACTCCGGGACCTTGATTTCCAAAGGAAATACAAAATTTACTTTCATCAGAGAACATAACTTTGGACCACTCAACAGCAGTCCCAGGCGAGACGTTTCTGACGCTGTCTCTTGTTCAAGTTTTTTTTTTTTAATGTATTTTTAGTTTTCAGTAGGTGTTATTTGAATTACCTATTGAATTTTAGGTTTATACTATATTCATGGCATAGTTGACAAATCTTTGTTTCAAAGTATGTTTTTGACAAGTAACTGGCAAAATAAAAAGTCACAATTGTAACATTTCTCATTTTCATTTATGTATATGCTAGTAACAACAGGTTTCTGTCTGCTTCCTGTGGTATGGCAGATAAAAACATTCAGCGCTGGGTTTCTAAATGCTTGTTCAACCAACAAAGACTACCCTGCTCAGTCATCTTGAACTGTTGCGTTATTTGACCAACAGTGATTGATAAACCCAACAGTCACATACTCTCTTTTAAAAACACTAACCCTGTTTTCTTTTCCTAACATAACTGACCCTTTTCACTTGTTGTGACGGGAACAGTTCATGTTGTATTAATCTCGAAACTGCTCTACATTCTTGCATTGCGTAAACATGAATTCCAGTAAACCCTCTTAGTCAAACACACATTTCACAGGACTGGAACTGGCTGGCCACAGAGATAATGAAGCCTTGGCCGTGTCACCACTGAGCCACTTCCTGCCTGTGTCGCTTTGCTCCATGACCTCTGTTTCCACTCGCCGTCACCAACGTTCAGCCGGCCGGAGGGAGAACCATCAGATCTGAGTCACTTTATAGCGTTCGACACCTGTCGACATAAACCATAAAGCTCTGAAAGAGAGGGAAGTTTAATGCAATGAGAAATATTTCCTTCTGATTGTTTTCTTAACCTTTCAGTTTCCATCTAAAGTCAAGTCCAGGTTTTTAATCTTCATCCCCAGTTCCTCTTAAAGATGATGACTAATAACGCCTGATTTTCCCCAGGTTTACGTGCAACAGTTTCCCAGAATTAGTAAAAATATTAAACTGGAATCTGTGGTGTAAAGTGGGACAAAACTCCAGCAACAAACATTTAAAGCTCAGATCTCGCAGTAGCAGCTGTTTCCTCTTTTCTACAAGAAGATAAACTAAATGTCTTCTTTGTTGCAAACATTATACGTTAAGTGGAAGACTACAAAGGTGCAAAATTTGTGGAAATATTGTGTAAACAGAATGGGCAACACTCACCTGTTCTGAAGCATATACCAACCCAAACTTTATATTCATTAAAAAAAAATATAAATTCAAATTTAACTTTTCTATAGTTATGTTGTGGGGAAAAAAACTTACATAATACTCAAGAATACTGGAAAAACAAGTGCATTATTTTAGTTGTGAATTTATGCTCGGGTTAACTCACTAATAATCTGTCATTAATTAGACGGATTAAATATTTTTTAATTAATAATTAAACAGCTGCTTTTTGTAGAACAACAAAAAGTGTTAGTCTGACCTCTACGTTCATTCTTCTTCGCTTAAATGTCGGAACATTTGGTTTTTGCTGACACCATGTAAATCGAGCATTATGAACCTAATTAGTGATATTAAAGTTCAGACTTCTTACTGTGCTGTTGTATTACACTTTTATTAGTTTTACCAAAGTACAACGAATCATTAAATGTAAATAAATCTGAAATTCCATTGCTGCGTCCAAACACAATGAGCTCTTTGAAGAATCTGCATAGTTCAACCACAAAGGACGCTTGTGTTTCCAAACTGCTGACTGTCAGACACAAACCCACTCTGCCGTGTCCTCCTACGTTCATGTCCACTTCACAAGAGCCTTCGTGCACACGGAGCACTGTGACGCTCACGCAGCGTGTCTGCCCTTGTTCTTCGCAGGTTTCAGGTTGGGTTCATTTTTGGAAATCCTTGACCTCTTTCTGTCTTCTCAGGTCGAGAACAGTTCCACGGTTTGGGCTCCATGTACTGCCGAGGTGCAGCCGCCGTCATCCTCACCTACGACGTCACAAGTTGGCAGAGTCTCGGTGAGCTGGAGGAGCGCTTCCTGTCCCTGACGGACACCGCTAACCACGACTGCATCTACGCTTTAGTGGGCAACAAGGCGGATCTCACGGATCCTAAGGCCCAGCTGTCACAGAACTCCGACAAACTCGCCGAGGACCGAACCGACGGCGACGAAGATGGGACGGAGCCGCAGGCGTCGCCTTCCTGCACCACGCCGACAGCCTCCCCCGCATTCCTCTCCGGCTCTGTACTTCGCAAACAGGTGACGCGCGAGGACGCCATGGCTCTTTACGGGAGGATCCTGCGCTACAAAGGTCTGGACGAGACGAGCGGACTTCCAGCAGACAAGATGTGCTTCGAGACGAGCGCCAAGACCGGCTTCAACGTGGACGCTCTGTTCGAGACGCTGTTCGAGCTGGTGCTGCCGTCCATCCTGAGGAAGAGGAACGAGGATAAGGTGTCTCCAACGGTGAACCTGGAAGAGTCTGGGGGTGTCGTCGGCAAGCGGGTCAGATCTCGCTGCTGTTAGGAACCAAAACAGGAGCCAAGAGGCGTCCACCTGCTGACTTTTTATTTTTACCAGTCCACATGGTGTGAGCACCTGATTCAAACTGTGATGGTATTAATGTTTCACTTTAACTGAGACACACACACACACACACACACACACACACACATTCTTAATGCTGTGAAGATCGTCAGGAAGAGCAAATGTAGACAATCAAAAACATTTAGCTTTTTCCTTTACGAGGAAGGGACATAGCACTGTAATGTGTAAAACATTCCATATTAATAATGACTGAAGCTGCACCTGCGTGTTCCAAAGATGTTGGAAAGGAAAAAAAAAAAACTGATTTAAAGGAAATTAACAGACGAACACTGCTCTTTGTGAATGTTTCCTCGTAATTTCACTAATGTAACTGCACTAATCGTTAGCAGGGTGACACATTCCACTGTTTTAATCACTTTATTTTCACTTAATTGTTTTTTTTTTCATTAACTACCATTGATATCGATCGTTCTATTTTATTGACACTTTGAGCAAATGAGTGTAAAACATCCTTGTTGGATTTTTAAAAAGTACTGTCATAATAAAGAGTATAATTTTGCAGTTGGGTTTTTTGTCACATTCAATCAAGAATAAAATGTTAAAAATATTGTTAAAAGAGTTGTTAGAAAATGATCATTTTAAAACAACGAAAGCAAAATTTGACATGAGTTCATGTTTTATTGGCATATTTTTAAACCGTTGTGCTCAGTTGCTGTAGAATATTTAGCCTACTTTCTAATCTTTGTAAAATGCTGTAATCTGACCCAGGATCAGTGACAGCCCAGCCTGTGTAACTTAAAACAAACAAAAAAAACATTATAGCTTTGGTGATACAAGACGTTTAAAGCTCCATTTCAGTTCCTGGCATAAACAAAATCAGTGCATCGTGGGAACACATGGAAACAGATTACTGATGTGAAAACTAAGCTTTGTACATGCAGGACGATGAACCCCAGTAGCAGGCAGCGTTAGTGGCTTTTTAACGAACTGTAGAGCCTGAACCATCATAACGACTGGTGCGTTCACAGACCTGTGCATCTTTGGTTCAGCTGTAATTTACGGTCTGATGGTTAACAATCATAGCTGAGGTAATAAGTTAAAAAGTAAGCACCAAAACATTCAACATAAAACAAACTTTTGTCACATAACTGAGTTCTTATTACAGGACTTCTTTTTTTATATATACAGTGCATCCTGAAGGCATCACAAAGTCCTTGCAGAATTTAGAGCAATTGGATCTAAAATAAAAACATTCAAGTCTCTCAGAGGTTCTTCATGCAGACTTGGCAGCGGCTGATGTGTGAAAGGAGCTGGCCGGCTTTTAGTGTCTGTGACGTCGGCTGAGAGTGGAAGTCCTGGCTCATGATGGTCAGCCAGAAGCTGTATTTGTTAGCAAAATAGTGGCATGTGCCTTTCGCTCCGTTGCATTCGATGAATGGCGCCGTGCGGAAGTCCTCCAGGCAGGAACCGGGTGACGACAGGGACTGACCGCCGCCTTCGTTTCCTGCTGATGTGTGCTGCGGTGGACGAAGGGGAGAGGAGGCAAATCAGGTCAAATGTTCACAAGGGTTGTCAGCTGTTGAAACATCTGTACCAGGAGTCTGCAACCTGCGGCTCTGGAGCCACGTGTTTTTTGGTT
>JAVCKU010000150.1:16870057-16881836 GCA_032273985.1 Hypsolebias coamazonicus | reverse complement strand
AATCGCCCTGAAACAGCGTTGTCATGGAGACGTTACAAAAATATTGTTTTGTTTTTAATCTAAGGACATGCAGATGAGCTGATAAACCATCACACAGCCATACCATCAGTCCGGGAAGCCCGTTTGCACCATTTTCGCCCTTAAAAGAGTTCAGAAGAGCACACAGTATATAGTTAGGGCCTGTGCAGGAGTTTGGATGAAATGTGTGTCTGTCCTCACCCTCAGTCCAGGGAATCCCATTAAACCAGTTTCTCCTTTGTTGTCTGCCTGAAATAAACCAACCAGAGGATCAAATTACTATAATTTTATCAATGTGTGGAAATATAAAGCAGATAAATTATAGTATGACATCACTTACCATTTCTCCTCTATCTCCTTTTTCACCTTTTCTTCCCGTTTGCCCCTAAAACAATTAAAAATATTTCTTTAAATTCATGCATACTTACAGTTTTAACAGTATTTTTTAATATTAGACGCCGTTTAAGAGACAATGTGTGAATAAAACAAACTGTGTTGATTACAGATTGAGGCTGGCGCTGTTGAGTCGTGTAGTTTCCTGGTGGCCCTTGTGCTCCGATGTCGCCCTGTGCTCAAAGCAGGAGAAACAAACGGTGATGAAGAGCGGTCGCTTACTGAAGCTACGTCAACGTCTGTGAAGTAAAACTCGTTTGAAGGAGTTAAAGAAAGCCGTTGTCATCAGTTTTGTATAATCAGACATGTTAGAGCTAAAAGGAAGCAGCGAACAACATTTAAAACTATCAGAGCAGTTTCTGTCCAGTTTAAAACAAACAAAACACTCGATGTTGCTTTTCAAGTCAAAATGATTAAAAAAACTGTCCCTGTTTTTATGTCAAGCTTTTAGTTATTAATGCGAATCAAGTACTTTTTATTACAGCTCAATAATAAAATAGTGTCTGTGGGGTGATAGATGGATAAAAACAATAAAAATATTTAAGTCAAAACAGAAACAATAAACTTCCTGTTTAAATATCTTCATGAACAAACTGTGTCAAGGGATGAATTTTCTCTAATAAAACACAGAAACTAGAAACATTATGTCGCCACAACAGTGTGAACGTTTATGAAGCATCCACACTATTCATTCATTTTTCTTCTGTCATTTTTTTCTGCATTTTTCTTGTTCCACAGGTTTCAAGCGATTTCAGCAAATCATATATTCAGCTCGTTCAGGAGAAGGGTGCGGCTGTTTATTGGTGCAACTTTAACTTTTTGAAATATTTAACCTTTTCTGCCACTTTTTGTCTCACAGAAAATGAACTGAGCTCATTTTACATCCTTCAGATCTTTATATCTGTTTACAACCTTTTACTGCTTCTTTCACATTTTGTTCTGTTTCAACTTTTTCAGCTACTTTCAGCTAATTTCAGCTGTTTTTTTTCCCAGCTGTTTTGTGCTCCTTTCTGATTATTTCTGCTAACTACAATTTTTGTGCCTCTTCTAACTTCTTTCTGCTAATTTCAGCTTATTATGCTCCTTTCAGCTTATGTATGCAAATTTCAGCGTTTCCTGCTATTTCAGATACTCTTTAGCTGTTTTTATGTTAATTTTATTTGTCAGCTAATTCCACATTTTTTTGTAGCCATTTCAACTTTTTTCAGCCTAATTCAGCAAAGATGTGCTCTCTCCACTTCTGGCAATTCATGCTTTTTTCTGCTTTTTTGGCTACTTTTCAGATGTTGTTTTGCTAATTTCAGCTTTTTTATGATTTTATGGGGTATAATTTCCACTTTTTGTGCTCATTTCTGCTTCTGTCAGCCTAATTGGGCAAACATATTATTTCTGTTTTCTTCTAAGTTAAGCTTGTTCTACCTTTCAAGTAGCTTTTTAGCATTTTTTTTTTTAGCTAATTTCAGCTGCTTAAACTCAAGTTTTTAATGGTAATTTCTGATATTTCAGCCCAATTAACTTCTTTCTACTAATTCCAGCTTCTTATGCTCCTTACAGGTTTTTTCTGCTAGTTTCAGCTTTTGCTGCTATATCAGATACTTTTTAGCTGTTTTTGTTCTAAATGTAGCTTTTTCAGCTAATTCCACATTTTTAACTGATTTCAGCTCCATCCACCGGTAGCCTTTTCAGCTACTTTTCAGCTATTTTTTAAAAACCAATTTCAGCCTTTTATTTAAGCTAATTTACTCATTTCTGTGCTCTTTTCTGCTTATCTAAACTTAATTCCGCAAATGTGTGTCGTTTCTGCTTTCTTCTCAGTTAAGCTTGTTCTACCTTTCAACTAGCTTTTTAGCATTTTTTTTTTTAGCAAATTTCAGCTGTTTTCATGTAAATTCAAGTTTTTTTGGGTAATTTCTGATACTTACAGCCTAATTAACTTCTTTCTACTAATTCCAGCATCTTATGCTCCTTTCAGATTCTTTTGGGCTAGTTTCAGCTTTTGCTGCTCCTGCTACTTATTTTTACGTTTTTTAGCTGTTTTTGTACTAAATGTAGCTTTTTCAGATAATCTACATTTTTTAAGCTAATTTCAGCTCCTTCTGGTAGCTTAAGCTTCTTTCTGCCTTTTCAGCTACTTTTCAGCTATTTTTTAAAACTAATTTCAGCCTTTTAGCTAATGTACCAATTTCTGTGCTCATTTCTGCTTATTTAAACCTAATTCTGCAAATGTGTGGAGTTTCTGCTTTCTTCTGCTAACCTTGGTTTGTTTTTGCATTTCAGCTACATTTCAGCTGTTTTTCAGCAAATTCTTCAGCAATATGCAGGAAATGCAATTTCACGTTTCATTTGTATTTAAAAAATGTTACCAACACAACATTTTGTTGTAAGCTAATTCATATATCATTACCAAAACATGACCATGCTATTACAAGTAATGCACAATACATAGAAAATGTATTAATATAATCAAAATGTGCAATATCACTATCACACAGGAATTAAATAAATCACAGACACAAATGTTGCCACAAAAACATTTGATGGTTAGATGGAGCCTCACTTCTGTAAAGTGTTGTCAGCATCATGATAGCAAGAATATGAGCTTATCAAAACTCATTTAGAAATTACAATTATTGGATCATATCACAGCTGTGTGCCCTGTTTGCAAATTGGTTGACTTTGTAATTTATAAATCTTTTTCCTCATTGCTTTTTAATATTTTTTTTGCCACAAAATAAAACTAATTCTTGTGGTAAAATTACTTTGACATGATCAGTTAGAGTCAGACAAGATTATGAATGTGAGTTTTTGTTTTTGACACAAAGCATCAAGTTTTACTCGCAAGAGTCTTAAAACAGGATCGCACACTTTTTAAATCTTCACGCTTGATGTCCACGAGCGTTACAGGATGAAGCCTTAAAGCTGAAACAAATCTGTGAGTCTGTGGATATTTGGACACTTGGAAGACATTGGCGATTCTCTGACCAAAATATTTAGGTATAAGTGTGTGTGTGTGTGTGTGTGTGTGTGCTTAAGGGAGAGGTCCAGAGGAACCAGAGATGATAGTGATGTAAGGTCATTGTCTGAAATGCATGACAAGTGATCAATATTTCCCAACTTCTACACAATTTTTTAAGCAGCATCACATTTATTTCCGTCATCTCGCCAGTAGAGGCATCATCTGACATGATGAGTAAAAGTTGTAAAGCAGTCGGTGGATGTGGTTTCTCACCAGCTCTCCTTTGACTCCCTTTAACACTTTGGTCATGGTGCCCTGGACAGGAGGAAAAACAACAACAAAAAACAACTTAAACCATCGTTCAGGTTTCCATCACCTCATTCTGCAGCTCTTCACTATCAAACATCACATTTTACTTCATTAACAGAGTTTGCGCTACTTCACCTTTGGTCCAGGGGGACCAGCAGGACCTGGAGGGCCCTAAAAGAGACACATCAACAAAACTGTTAGCTTCACAAAGATTCACGTTCAGAGGCTTCGCTCCTAAACCACGTGCAGACACAAACCTTTGGTCCTTGCGGGCCTCTGTTTCCTTCCCACCCTTGTATTCCTGGAGGCCCCTGGAGAAAAGTGGGATTTCAGACAATTAGAGAACAACGCTGCTGCATTAATACTGTTTAAGATTGTTTTATCAATGTGTGCTACCATTATTCCATAGGACCCTGGTGTTCCTGGATCACCCTGATGAGCAAATGTTTAAATATGAATAAATATAGTGAGAAAGAGATTGCTGCATTTTTGCTTTTCAACAAAAAGAACTCCTCTTCCTCACCCTGAATCGCTGCATGTACACCGTTATGTCCAGAGAGTCTCCCTTCTCCCCCTTCCTGCCAGGATATCCCTGAGAATAAAAAAAATAATAGAGCAACAATAATCATTACTCATTTAAAAACATGCAATATTTGAGTTCACAGATAAAAGTTTTCAGATTTAGAGACATACAGAAGTTCCAGGTGTGCCGATAAAACCAGGAATCCCGGGCAGCCCTGAGTCTCCTTGAGTCCCGTTGCAGCCGTCTGCTCCCGGCCTCCCCCTGGGCCCACCTTGTCCTGGATGGCCCTGAAGAAGTTTTAACACAAGTAGAGTCTAAACTCTGTCAGCATCCACGGGACACCAAGATGTGTGATTTTTACTCACAGGAATGCCATCGAGTCCAGAGAACCCAGGTACACCGGTCATTCCCTGCACAGCAAAAAGAGTCATATGTTGATAAAAAGCATCTAAAATGTATATTTTAATATTAAAATATGTTTTACCATACTGCCTTTGGGACCTATGAAGCCACCAGGTCCATGGTCACCTTTCTCCCCCTTTGGTCCTTGGATGCCGGGATCTCCTGGTCGGCCTACTGGCCCCGCTGGGCCCTGAGGGCCAAGAGGCCCAGGAGCACCCTGATTTTAGGAAAACAGATGAGGCCAAATAAGTGAAGCTAATGAAATACAAACATAAAGGTGCTAGATGCTTGTTGCACCGTTTATGCAAATTAAAGATCAAATGAGAGCTTAGGACAGCACACACTGCAGATATCTGAGGTTACAAAATAAGCAACGCTTCAGAAAACTAAACTAGTTTGAAGAGAAGTGAACTATTTGAACAGAGCAGGACATACTGTTTGTTACCAGGAGACACAGCTCAAGTAATAAAAACCAAAGTATCACAACACAAACAAGCTGTAAAGGTAAGCTTATTTTATTAATATATTCCACTCCTTTTGTTAAATTATATATATTTTTAATTCTGATTAATTTCTTGCTCGAGTCACCAGAGGGAGACAAACTTTTATTTACATGTTTGAATCAGTTCTTCATGTTGACGCTTTATGCTCTCTGCCTCCACCTAGTGGTCAAAGTGAATACTGCAAATCTTCACTGTGAAATTGCTTCAAGTTCAAACCAACTCAGTCAGTAGGTGCAACACATAAAGGGATAAAACAAGATTCAGCTGAAGTAAATGTTTTAAATTTACATTTATAGTCTAATCTTTAGATTAAAGTAACGAGTCTATTAAGACTTTCAGTCTGACGGAGGGAAGCGGACCGCTGTACAGACAGAAAATAAAAACAAGCATGATGTGCTGACATGCTATGGATTTTACTTTAATCTTTTCGATTTTTTTCTCATTTTATGGAATAAATGCAGACAAATAAATAAAAGGGCCGTGAATGAGCATATGCAGGTGTGATTTAAAGGAAAGCTAAAGAGCTCGAAAACTGGGGTTTAAATTTAGCTTTGGTCTCAGAGACAACCAGAGGAGATCCTTGGTGTGTGTGGAGGTAGGCGGAGAGGATAAAATGAATAATATGTGGACAATAATATTTAGAATTATTAGAAAACACGTGAGGTTGAAGATGTCTTGTAAATTTGTGTGGCTCGGGGGTTTTTTTGTGGTCCGCAAGTGCTGACCTCAGAGTTCCTGTGAGAACATTGGGTCTATTTGGCTCCTCATACAAATGCTCTGCTCTGTGATGAAAACGTTTGAACCTCATGGGAACTAATAAAAACAACGGCGGCATGAATTTGGTTGCTCAGCGAATCAAAGCAGGTCACGGATGGACGTTTGTCCCCTTGTGCATACAAAGTGGAGCTTGGATTTTTTTGGGGCCATTTTTATTAAATCAAGGTGTATTAGTCTCTGAACATCATGCAGCCTGCAGCTGTTGCCTTTGCTGCAGACACAAGGCAAAAGGAACCTCAAAACACGTCAAACTCAACATGAAGAATGTGTTAAAGAGCTGAAACTTGCAGCGATATCTTATCACCGCCATTTTCTGGTGATACGCTGCATGATGACAGATATAGTTTTATCACTATGGCAGTGACATCACTGTAGCTTTCCTGCAGGATTCTGCAATACACTGGAAACTGTCAGAATGAAGACATTTCTACCGTGCACCAGAACCTGATAATAGTTGCACCGCTTCTGATAAAACATCCATCTGGTAACTATTAGATCCCCTTTCCACAACTATGATCTTTTTGTGTCATTGATTCCCCAGTTATTTAAAAAATGCTATTTTAAAACAGCTTTGGCAGGAACCGCTATGACATTTTGGCAATTCTAGTCGTTTTAGGGACGGAAGCAAAACATTTAGGCTTTTGGCCTCACTCAGACAAGCTGCATGCTCATCAATTCCTCCAAACTGAGCATCACCCCACCTTTGAAGACACAAATGCGTTTGCTTTAAAAACATACAGTATGAATTATCTGCTTTAACACTTTAGGCTCTTTTTCAGATCTAGAAACTGATCTTAAACTTGTGCTGATCAGCTGCTTCATGAAGGGTACTGAAGTCATCCATGTCCGTAAAGTCCTGCATATTCACTTCCTTTCTCTTCATAGTTCAAAAGTCTCCGATTGTCCTTCTTAATAAGTCCACCAGTCCTTCACAACTCTACTTCCTTCATGCAGCCATACTCCTCATTGTTATCTGCTCTCATTGCTTCCATCCAGCATTTCCTCTCCCCCTCAAACTCTCAAGGGGTCCAACATCCTCCTGCCGGCCTTTTCACCCTCCATTCTTAAACAGTTTCTTTTCTTCTTCGTCTCCTCTGGGTCAAGAGTGATCATCATGCCTGCCACGGCCAGGTACTGAACCTGTTTAAAGACTTGGAAGCATTCCATGGAAGGGTTAAGAGCAATTAGCATCTTACCTGTTATAGATAGCTCTTTGGATTTAAACATCTACGTAATTGGGAGAAATGGAGTTTATTTCTCATCAGATTTTAAAACAACTCAAATCTAAAAGAAAAAAAAATCATAGCTGTTTATTAAAAAAAAAATCTACTTTTAAACCTTTACATCACACAGTTATTTCTTCAAACTATAAAACTCTCTTCAGAAAAAAACACACCATGTTGCAACTTGGGCGCTATAGTTAACGGCTGCTGCAATTAATGCTCGTATGAACCAAAACACTCTGCGTAAACAACGGTGTGATGAAACACCGATGCTGGTGTTAACGGATTTTATGTGTTTGCAGAAACAGCAATAAAATTCATGACATATTACTCTGAAAAAAACCTCTGAGAAAGTTCCTTCCCTCAGCTCTCTGTATGCGATGAACTGTGAAATGCTCCCTGATTGTTTGCATTACTCATTTTTAAATCAAGGATATTTATAACTATCCCCCCCTCATGTCTGACACCATAAATTTGATCTGACTGTCCCCTGAGGGGCCTGTTGGGGAAGGGCCCACCAGGAGCAGGATGGGAACTCGTAGCCCAGTGTGAACCTCCGACCTCTGACTTGAATAAAATAAATTGATAAACAACGGTCCGGAAACTGGCTCTGTTATTCTGTTTGTCTGTGCGCAGAGAGCAAAGGACCACAGAGGACATTTTGCATTTGTTTACATGAGAAAAGGCCAGAGTGACTTATTAAAAGCACTCATCATCAGGATGGGGCTGCAGGACAAACAGCGATGCTGTCTTTGAGACGATCATGGAAATAACGCTGCTGAAAAAAAAGCTGAACCTGTTTGTGTGAATAAAATCAGACATGGGATACAACTGCGATCACATATTAAACTTATCCAAACCACCAACGCTCCCACAGCTGCTTCCTGCTCCGCTTTAATAAAGACGATCTGCTCATCTCGCCATTCACACAGCTGGAAACAAAAACGACACTTTGTGTATTTGGTGGTCTGCACTCTTGGTGTTTATCCTTTAATAAAACAACATCCCACCCCCCCACTCCACAAAAAGTGTTATTTTAAAGGAAGACCAATGTTTTACATCCAATGTGGGACAGGGAGCAAATAAACATCTATGGGTTTAAATTACATTCACACGTCAATCAAAACTCCTCCAAACAACTGTAAAATCACTGAAGACTCATGGGTTCATTTTTGCAGGACAGCATGATGTCATCAGTAGGGGGCAGTGTGAGCTGCATCGCACGTGCCTGCAGCTGCAGCAAACAGCACAAAGGAAACAAAACTTGATTGCCTGTGTCATACCTGAGAAATAAACGATTTTATTTATAAATACTTCATAAGCAGTTACATGTTTGTTATTCTGGGTGGAGTTTGCATGTTCTCTCCGTGCATGCGTGGGTTTTCTCCAGGGACTCCAGTTTCCTCCCGCCTACCAAAAACATGCATGTTAGACTGATTGGTAACTCTAAATTGTCTCTAGGTGTGAATGAGAGTGAATGATTGTTTGTCTCTATGTCCCTGTGATGGACTGGAGACCTGTCCAGGGTGTCCCTCACCTCTTGCACAGTGATGGCTGGAGTGACTCACACAACCCAAACAGGAAGAAGCAGGTAAAGATGATGAATACTATAATATGAGAACGATGATTGTAGCTGTCGCAGAAAAGATCATTTAAATTCTGTTGATGGAGTTTTAGACGTGAGCATGGAGTGCGCATGACTAATTAAGACTTATAAGCTGCATGTGTGTATGGACATGAACAGAAAACAAGACAGTTGAAGACAACCAAGTGGGAAAAATGGGCAAAATTTGCGTGGCCTTATTCTGTACCAGACGAAAAGATTTTGGTAGCAGTTACACAGATTATTCTATTTTCCTTATATTTCCCAAACATCACTCAAATACATAGTCTAGCATGGGATGCATACCGCTTGCTGCCTTTCATGACAGTGATTTAAAAACATGTTAATAAATGGCATGACAAATAGAGTAATGACTATTTTGTTCACATCCTGAAAATAAGATTACATGTGATCACATTATTGTGAGTCTTTGTGTACAGTAATCTATGCTGGGATTACGTGCTAAATCTTAGTCCAATACCTGTAAAATTGACTGAATTAGAGCAATTTATGTCTCCTCTAACACTGATTAGCTGTGGCAGCCATTTTGAATCAGGCTGGCTTTAAAAGGTAATGAGCTGTAGAAGTTCATCCAATGATTACATTCTGAGTTTCATTCAAATCCTCCAGGTGGTCCAAAGACATTTTGCTAACAGACACAAGCACACACAGTCACAGGCAATGACATCATCCCCGGCATTTCATGGTGGTGGACAATAAAAAATAAATGAGATTGTTCATGTTTTAGGAAGCTGCAGTTGTTGGGAAGAAACGTCTTGTTTTAATTCTGAGTAATTTGTGAACATGGGCCAGCAGTTCTGAACGGATCAGAACAAATCTGAGAGAAATTCGGACTGTGTGGCAGAACAGAACAAAGGAAGGAAAAGATGGTGATGTGAGGAAGAAGAAAATCTAAGGACGAAGATAAAATAGGCATGAATGAAGTATTGTGTAGAGCTAAAGATGGACCAGCGGTACGCCGAGGTCCCCTGTCTCTGAAGGATTTGAATAGAGAATGAGTGTGGTTTTCAAAATGAGTACTTTTCTGGAGCACAATTGAACAGGGAGTGTAAGTAAACCAAGAACAGAGGTCTTTTTTTTTCTTGTCAGAGGCGGCACAGAGTGACCAGCTAACCAAGGGCGCAATTTTATCCAACACCAGGTGCAATAGCGGAGCCAGGGGGTGGCCAATGGTGGCCTTGGCCACTAAAGATTAATCTTTGGCCACCCCAATCATTTGAGGAAACTAAAATTTTTAGTAATTGAAAAACTAGAAAAACTTCCCTCAAATGAAAGGGGTGGCTGATTTACAGATATATGGAGGTGGCCATCTTGGATTTTGATGTGGCAACCCAGTTTTCAATAGGAACATTTCTTACACCTAATTCACCCACACATCAAAATGTAAGTCAGTACCTTACTTATATTTCAAGTTACTGTGCTCTCAACATGCACAGACACATCGACTAAAGGTGGGCATTTACAATTTCCACTTTTCACTCCACAAGATGAAGCAGAAAACAATGAGAACTTTTCATGCAAACTCGTCTGCAGAGAAACTCCCAACACTTTGGAAGATTTGGTCCTGCTGCTCTGTGACCTATCTCGTTTGTTTTCCTTGGACGTGTTTTTCCAGGACTCATTTCCTGGAAGTTGCATCCCTTATGCATGATGCGCAGAGGGGAAACGGCTCGGTTTCTCAACCCCAGAGCCAGGGCCAGAGGGGCTCTGCTTGGGGGGCAAAGAGGGCAGTCTGGATTCCCTGAGGAGGACTTTGCAGAGCAAATAAACATCTGTAGATGATGTTTAGATATGCATTAGATGGGTTTGGAGTCCCTGACTGCAGTCAGGAAGGTCAGCTTTCTGAAAAATCTGAGAACCTCATGAAAATTCAGGATGATCACATGAGATCAGAGTGGCTAAAAGAACACTTGAAGGTTTTATTGCCTCTCCAGAAACAACCATGAAAGGATCTAAATATGGCATTTTGAGCTGCTGCAACAAGTTCCCTGATTCATTTTTTTTTTTAATGTTCAATAAAGAGAGAGTTCAGACCTTTGGGATGGACTTCTGGGGAAAGGTTGACTTGGTTAATTATAGAAGCTAAAGCTCCTTTTCCATAGTACCATTTAGTACAGCATGGTTCGACTCGGCTCAGTACGGTACACATTGTGCTTCCATTATGCTTTCAGTACTGGCTCCAGTGTTCAAATTGACGTCACTCGCCTCACCAGCTGGTGGCGATGAGACGCTGTAACAGGTTTTAGTACAGGGTGAGAATTTATTTTGAAGTTTCTAGTAAATCAAAAAAACATCTGTGGTTTAGAATAAAGTTGAACTAAAGGCTGTATCTCTTCTTTAAACATGTTTGAGGTAAACATTCCTGAGAGATCCAATAATTTTGTCTTTTTAGGATTTTCCAGCTGAGTTAACTTTAATTAACAGATTATTTAATAGTCATTAAAGTGAAAACAGGATTTCATGATAAAGCCAGCAGCATTTATTTATTTATTTTTTATCTTCACTGATAAAAAAAAATTACTTTTTTTTATACATTAAATGTTTGTAAAAATCGTTTCCACCCTCCGTCCCAGACCCGTCCCAGCTGGGGTCCAGACCTCGACCTTCTGCGAGTCAGCATCTTGTATGATCCTTCGTGGTGGCCAGCGGAGTTCGGAGTCCGCAGAGCATGCAAGGCCGGGATCCAGAGCCCTGAGTTGGCAGCATGGAGGATCTTCCGCGGTGACCGGCGAAGCTTGGAGCCGGAGAGATGACACCCTGCACTGAGCCGAGTCATGCTGACGAGGAGCTATGGAAAACGCCTAAGAGTCATCCTCAACAAATACTCTGAGCACCAACAGATTATATGAGATTAGACACGAGATTGTGCACATTCTTTTCAGGTTTTGGCAAATCTGTTTATAACTCTTATTTCTTAAAAAAGGTTACCGTATTTTCCGGCGTATAAATCAATCCAGAATATAAGTTGCATCAGTGAATAAAAAAGCATCATGAAGAGCAAAAAAAAAAAAAAAAAAAAAAAACAAAAAAACCAACAACAACAACATATAA
>JAVCKU010000150.1:16651774-16665609 GCA_032273985.1 Hypsolebias coamazonicus | reverse complement strand
TAGGTAAACGTGGCTATAATGACAAATTCAAAAAAGTTCAAGACAAAAACAACTGGACTTTATTTATTATACTTTATTGTTTTTTTTTTTCCTTGAACTTTTTAAAAAATATATATCTTGTTCTGGATGACTGAGAATCTTCAACAGCTATTAATGACTCAATTGGTCTGCATAGTCTCCCCACTTTCATTCTGCTCACTGCTTGGAACCGTCAAACCAGCTGCACCGCCCCGGTGAAATGCAACTAATTTGACCATTAAAGTGCATTTATTAAGTGAATGTTAGACTGAGACACACCTTTGCTATAATTTCGAGCAAACAAATAATTGTTTAGGTACTTTTCTTGTTACTTTTTGGAGAAACAAGCTGCATTCCTCCTTCCTTTTTTCTTCCTCTGCGCATTCACGTAGCACCAAGACAGCAAAACTATTTTTGAAATACAGCTGATATGACCATTAAAGTGCATTTATTAAGCAAATGTTGGACTGAGACACACCTTTGCTATAATTTCGAGCAAACAAATAATGTTTTTAGGTGTTTATCGTGTCAAATTTGCACAGCGACTCATTGCATGCATGCGTTTACTTCCATGTATCGGCTTTTGAAATACAGCTGATTTGACCGTCAAAGCGCATTTATTAAGCAAACGTTTATTAAGCAAACTGTAATGTCCAGCAAACAAATAACTGTTTTCAGGTGTTACTCTTGTTAAATTCCTGTTAAAGTCCTCCCGTGCACGCTCCCGCGGCCGCCATTTGGCAGCCCATCGATTTTTGGCACAACACCCGCCCACATTTACAGGATCGGCTCACGTTTCCGTGTTTCAGCGGTGACGCGTAACAAACCCAACGCGTCAGCGGTGACGCATAATAGATGCAATGTATAGGGCGAAGTGACATATTTATGGAATTTTCCACTTTATTAGACAAATATGGACTGATGCAACTCATAGGGCAGTGCAACGTGTTCGGCAGAAAATACAGTAGTCACAAATTAAATGAGAATAGAAAAAAAAACTAAATTCTATTTAGCGCATGCACATGATAAGAAAAAATAGGCCAAAAAATGACTGAAAGAAGCTAAGAATAGGATCTAGAAGAAAGCAAAAGATTAGAACATGTGGTTCTGAAGAAAAGAGAATGTAAGGAAAAAACACAATTAAAGAGAATGAGCTGTGGGAAAAGTTGTCCAACCCCCATTGCCGAAGCTTTCTTGGCTAAATCTTTGTTCATTTATTGGCCCTGTCTGTGCTGAGCCCAGTGAAGAAGGGACAGAGAATTGCATGACATTTAGGTTGGGATTACTGGTGTCTTTGTGAGTGGCAGACACTTAAATTAAACTTGGCTTTAATGAGGAGCACACAACTCTGTTGGTATGGACACAAAACACAATACGTAGACATAATGGTGGTGAAAAATTGTAAAGACGTTTTCTTGACACAATTTCTCTTTGTTTCCTGCATCACTATATGGCTTTAAAAAGTCTTTTCATATGGGTTGACCATGTGGATTAAATTTAAAGAAATGCATGATCAAACATGTTTATAGTCACAACTTGTTTATGAAATCAGGTTTTATAAACTCGGCCATGTCAGATAAATGTGACACCTTGGAATGTTCTTGAGGCATCCTATGACCCCCTTGACATATGACCACCAACATGCATAAAGTTAATTCTTAAATCAAAATGGACATTTGTGGCAAATCTGCAGGATTTTTTTTCTTTTGGAATTCCAAGGGCTATTACATTTTACATGTTTCGTGTTCTGTAAGGTTTTAGTGCCCTTGACCATAGACCGTTAAAGTCCAATTAGCTCAGCTGATTTGAATATTTATGTCTGCATGGATTCACCTCAAATATTCAAGAATGACTTTGTTTATGAAAAAAAAAAGCATAGCATTACTTGAATGAGGCATATTTCCTTGCACTTTCATGGCATATTTTAAACTTGGATCATCTTATAATAAGGGATGGAGCTGTAAATGACAAAATGCACAATCTCATGTGAGATTGAAAGATCCTGCAAGATGTATTAGTGTTCAAAGTATGTTCTGTTAACAACTACTACTGTTAAGGATTGGGAACAACTACAGCTAATGTGATTACACTTAATCTCAAAATGGGTAAAACTGAATGTTTATCTGATGTGGTGGCCATCCTGAACTGAGCTGACTGAAAGTTAACCAGCTGTAGATGACACCTTTCTGAAGGATTGATTGGAATTCATCATGTGGTTATTGAGATATTTTGCAAACCGAGTTGACTCCTATACAAAATGGCATATTAAAGAACAAGCATGACTTATATGCTCAGTTAGTGCTCAGAATATAATACTGTATTGGCATGACTCAGCTACCAGCACGCCTGATGTTATCAGTACATGAGGACTGTAATAGTCATTTACTGTATGTGGTTGTCAAGGTTAGCCTAGATGTGGCAGCCATATTGGATGTGGCTGAAACATTAGTTGTAGATGCACATCCAGTCATTACTTTACTGTATGAGTCATTAAATTCTGTCCAGTGGCTTGTGAGATATTCTGCTAACTTGACAGATAAACACGTACAAAAACATACAGGTAAAAACACTGCTCTCTCTACGTATGTATACAAATATATAGTTAGATGACACATTAATCACATGTGCAACAATTGTATTTTTCAAGAAAAATAACTAAATACATTAAAACCTAATATTCCTGAAGGTAAGATGTACATCAGGGTAAATGTATGCATTTGGCTTTGGCCCTGTTCATAATGAAAAGGTCAACTTCTGCCAAGCAAACATGTTAAAGTTGTTTATTTTCCTTCTGTGAGCCATGTTTTTTGTGTTGAACTTGTTCCTAAAGACGTGCTCTCTTGTGTATCCCTGAGGTCTTGCACGTCTCACACGGCTGCTTTTACTTTTCTTCATCCGAAATTCATTAACTCGTTAAGAATTGCTTATGGGTCCTCACTGCTTTCTTCTTTAATTATAAGAGTCAGAACCAAATTAGAGTGGCTATTAGTTGGCTTTGTATTTTATGACAATATACTTGATGACCTCTAATCTTGACAGGAAAAATCTTGCTTTGTTAAAAAAAAAAAAAAAGAAGAGTCGTCTTTTTTGACTGAAGTTTGGACATAAGTTTTAGAGGCCAGCTAATCTGTCGTGTAACCTTTATTTTTGTGAGGGGAGTGGTCTTGTGCTCAGCTTTGATGTATTTTCTTATCTGGCAAGAATGTTAATGTTAATCTTTTAATGTGAAAAAAAAAAAAAAGAACGAGATGAGATTCGCAGAGGCTGAGAATGAGAAAAGAAAAGAGACTAATTTAACCGCTAACATCTGTCAGCGCTTTGCTGCTTTCAAGGAATTACAAGAACATGGAGAGAAATGCAGAGACAAACCCATAAAATGTGAATGGTTGTGGGTGAGATGTGGAAATACAAGAAAAGTGGAATGATAGGGTTCTGTTATTAATTTGAATCTAAATAAAATTGAATCAAACCAGATTCAATGGGGAGTAACCATTTGAAAAACCCTGATGCTGGTCAATGTGACCTTCTAGAAACTGGTATGTTAATGCCTGTGTGTCAGGCCGTCTTGGAAAATGTTTCAGTGACATTCAGCAGTAGCAATGGTCTCCTGTAATAGTCCAAAACAACTATCAAAGTCAAACTACATATAGAACATAAAGGTTTCTATGACTTTCCTTTGTGTCCATCTGAGTGCGAGTACTGTGAAAAAAAAAAAAAAAACAGCCTCACATTCAGCCACAGATGTGAAGAAAGCCTGAGCTGTTTTACTTCCAGCTTACTCTGACCTGCTGGACGTGTCATGTTTAACGTGACAGAGACCACAGTGACCTGCTGGGATTGTAATGAGAACAGTGAGGCAGACAGAGACACTGAGAAGTGCAATTTATCATCTTTAAAACCTTTCTGGGGAGGGAAAAGAAGTGGCTGAAACAGCGTGCTGATGTAGCACAGCACCTTAAGAAGATAAACCTTTTATCACACAACAAGCTCTGACACTGACCTGCTGAGGAAGTCTGAGAAGGACAGGCGGACGGGGTATCCATAACGGATCACGCGCACCATATCGAGCACTCCGATGTACTTTAGCTGGGTGGACACATGGAAGCTGTCAAACGTGTCAGGCTGACCGCTGGAGTTGGGGTGCACGCACTCCACAAAGTGAGGGGTGCAGCTCTGCAGTTTACTTATCATCTCTGACAGGGAGTTCTTGGAGAGATAACAATAAGAGAAGGCAGACGTTAAAAGGATAGTACAGATCTTTTACGGTGAGGTTCAGTAGATAGGTTATGAACAATTAACATCTTACCTGTAGTAGATATATTTATAATATGTATTAATAAGCTTTTATACAGATAAATTGTTTATTTCTGATCAGACTAATGCATTAGAGCTGAATTGCTGCCTTCAAAACAGCTCCAATCTCGTATAGTTGCTATTTTATAAATAATTTCATCACCACTAACTTTGTATTGCACACATAGTTACATAGAATTTTGTTTTTTATGTATGACTGTATGACCAACACAGCAGCAATTATCTGTAGCATTTCCAGTACAAGCTGGGAACTTTCTGCATGTCTTGTTTTTGTAATGTTTCTGATATATTAACTTTGTAAAACAAAGCTAATGACAGTTTCCAGACTTGTGAAAATAGCAGTATATCCATCCTTACAAATTTATTCTAACTGTTTGTTTTTTAATTATTATTACGTTTAGTAATGTCTAAATGTTTCAGACCAGCAAACAAATTTTCAGCAAAAATAACCAGAGTGAATACAAATTGCAATTTTAAAATGATGGATTTCATTGCTGGCCTTATGTGAACAATTAATTGTCATTCTGGGTGAATCAAGAATTAATTAATTAATTGTATTTATTTATTGAAAGGGGTGTTAAACTGAAAAGAAAATGGTATACCACTAACACTGAATCATAATTATTTTTTTAACCATAATAGCTGTGTACAAGCCACTACTTTTCTCACACTTTGTACCCAGCAGTTTATATGCAGTAGCCTATTTTATTTTTATAATTTTCCAAAATTATATTTTTGTATTTTATTTTCCTGCTGCTAACTAACATTTTTCTTTGACGGAGCTGGGCGATGGTGGCTCCTAGCACCATGTCCCTCTTGGGGACAGGCATTTGTGACACAACGAGAATGCCCTCATGCATCCAGATGTACAACAACTCTTGCTCAAGGTTTCAAATTCCCTACCATAACTCCACCCACTCTGTCATCATGTGACCAGAAGTCTAACCTGAACGACCAATGAGGTACTCTCGAGGACCATCCCCCAAGATAGACGTGGATTAATTTCTTCAGATCGTTCCCGTATTTTGCACTTCGTACACAGACCTGTTCATTTGTTCAGCGATAATGGAAAATGCACAGAGAATTTCTTATAATGCAGCTTTCATATTAAAAGTGATCTGGCGATTGAAGGAGGAAACACATCTGCCGCCAGTACGCTTTGCATCAACGTGTCAATGGTTGGGCATTAAAGACACAAAAGCAGTCAAGTCTGGTACATGTTTTAATAAAAGTTTTAAAACTATTTCAGTGTGACATCTTTCTGTGTTGGATAATATGTGCTTAAATACTGGAATCTCATTTTAAACTCGCATCCGAATGCATGAAATGGAGCAGAGAAGACAATGAACCAGAGGGGTTCTTTCCTACTCCCCTCTCCATTATGAGAGTTCAGTGGTGGAGAAGTGAAGTCAAATTTATTTTTAAAGCAGTCAGTCAGTCAAGACTGACACATATTTTAATTTTTTTTTTTTTTTTTTTATCTGTGAACGGTAAATATGTGTTTAAACACCAATATCTCATTTAAGCTCCGCACAGAACAAAGGAACACTACAGGATGGAGGGGCTGTTCCCCCTTCCTCCCCACTGCTGATATGAGTATTGCTGAGGAGAAATCACATCAAATTTATTTAAAAAGTTCATTTAAAAAATAGCAGCTGTTACCAAAAGTGTTTACCAATAAAAATCAATAGGTACTAATTTAATAAATATTTACCGTGTTTTACCAGTACTATTTGACTTCTGGTCACATGACCTCAATAAGACTTCTAGCCTAGGTTATATTTACCCTATATAATTTTTTTGGTTACGTAGGTGTTTGGCACTGTTCTGTCCAGTGATTATGCTTAGATAGTTATTTTGTTCATTTCAAGGTATATTGGTTGCAACCTTAAGTCAGACAGCACATCTTCATGACTTGTGACAGTCATGCAGTCTGAGCATATGTCAAAACAGGCTATAGTCTGAGAAACACTATCTGGTGGCTGACTCTTGTACTACAAGAAGAAAGCTGCACACTGATGGAGCAGGTTGGGCACATTTCCTGACGATGAACGGTAGATGCCTGCCGGAGCATATTATGTACAGAATTATGATTTATCTTATATTTAATTTGTGTGTCTTAGAGATATGTGTGTTCTGTAGTCCGAGAATTATGGTAACTTGGATCGATAGCCAGCTAACATATAAGAAAGCTCTCCATAAAACTAGAACTGTATATTATTCATCCTTAATATATGAAAATAAAAATAACCCCAGGTTTCTGTTCAGTAGTATAGATAGACTAACTGATTACTAATTGTTTTTTATGTATTTGAATATTTTGGTTCCATGCCCTGAAATTTATTCTGTTGTGAATTGGCACTATATACAGTAAATAAACTGAATTGAATTTAATTGCTAGGAGGAGAGATCTGGGTTTATTTTCCTCAGCCAAACTGTTATGTATGTATTACTGCCAGACCTGTAGAGTTGAAGAAATAATCCAAACAGAGCCATTATCTACAAATGAAGAAAATATGGAACAGTGGCAAACCTTTCCTGGTGTGACTAGCAAATTATAAGAGCACATCAACGCCTAATCCAGGAGATCCGAAGGAAAAAAAAAAAATCTAAGACATTGCAGTCCTCATTTACCTTTGTTATCATCAGAGTTCATAATTCCACAATAAGAAAGAGATGAAGGGCTAAAGTGGCCCCCTTAAGATAATTCTAAGGCCAAAACCATGGTTGACCAAAAAGAGCACTAAGGCCCCAAAACATAGTAAAGATCCCCACGACTTCTGAGAAACTTTTGTGGACTGATGAGACAAAAACAGGGACTTTTTGAAGATGTGCATCATCTGACATGAAAATAATACAGCATTTTAGAAAAATAACATCATAAGGACAATCAAACATGGTGGTGGTAGTGTGATGATCTGGGTCTGCTTTGCCACTTCAAGACCTGACTTGTTATAATGGATGAAACTGTAAACTCTGCTCCTCAGCAGAAAATCCTGAGGGACATTGTCACGTCATTATTTTGTGACTTTACGCTCAGGCACACGAGTTCTGCAGCCAGACAATGATCTGAAGCACAACAATAAAACCGCTACAGCCTGTTTAAATACTTATTGCCATTTAGTGTAAATTCTCCATTGCAGATGTTGTCACCAAGAGTGACACAACAGTTGTTGGGTTTAGAAGGCAACTTTTCACATAGGGCCATGTGGATCTGAATAGCTTTTACACCTTAATAAATTAAATCATTATTTTAAAATGGCATATTTTATTTGCTCGGCTTGTCTATGTCCAGCAGAAGTAAGCTGTAAGGGTGAGGATACTTTTACAGCACTATAAAATAGTGTCCACGTGATTTTTTTGAGCTTGGAGATGTGTTAAGATGGCAAAAATCCACTTTGGTTATGGTTAAGCTCCTTTTCCTCTAAACTGTGGTCCTTCAAAAGAATTTCTGCGATGCTTCAAAAGATCTCAAAGATAGCTTTAATAATGTGAGAACTCCATGAACAACAAGTCGTTGTACACATTTATCAGGGTGTGAGGTCAGAAGGGTTCTGTGACTAATGTTTACTGGGAATATGCAATGGTTTTTCTCAGTGTTGTCGTTTGTAACAGAATTCCATTGCGTTAGGCGCAGTGTTCTGACGTCTGGGTGTGTGTGATTCGCTTTTGAAGGCAATAAGAACACAAAAAAGTCTTAGCTTTTCTGAGACGGTGTGAAAGAGCTTTTTTTTTAAATCCTCAATTCAAAGATTCTGCAGTCAAGGTCCCGCAGACACATATGTAAACACTTACATCTGTGCTTCTAGCCACGCCCAGGACTGACATCAGTCTGCAACAGGGCCTCAGGTACAATACTCAGTGTGTCGTTTATGAAAGCCACTTCCAGCTCTCACAATGACATCTTCTCTATAACATGCACACAACTCCAAGCACAGAGATCACAGTAGCTGTTGTTCATTGTTCATTCATTCATTCATGTGGAGGGCTTCATGTTTGGCTTGGTACAGCATCATTCTTCAGCCCACTCGCTCCCTCATTGCCATTCCCTGAGGGGCTCGTCAACCACAAGTCCACAACTCTGATTGTGCAACACAGTGGTTTCATTCAGACCAAAGGTACTCCTCCTCTGGACCACATCTCAGCCTTCTTGCGTCAGTGCCACTGGCTGAACTGCTCTTTGCCAACTGAACGTTATTGTTGCTTTAAATAGTTATGAAATCACTGCGTACGTCTTAGGATTCTTGTAAAAGACTATGAGTACTATTGTGACGAAAGCAAAGACTTGAGATAAGAGCAAAACTAAAATAAACCCTAGCGAGCAGAGTTGTTGTTCAAAGATAAGATGTGACCCAGATGCTTGATGGTAACTATGGGCATATTAGGTAAATTAAAGACAGCATTCATTGAAAAAAAACAAACAAAAAAAAACTGCCTTTTATGCTAGAGTTGTAGACTAAGTTAATCTTGTGCTAAAATTTGACAATTTTATAACTGTTTTAGTCAAACTTTGTCAATAACATGAAATGTCTCACAATATTGTGAGGTGTTACACAATGTGCTATCACTTTAGTTGTGTATTGTGATTCTCAGACACCACCACAACAAATTTTAGCTCCACACCAGTAAAACTAACTACGTTCCAGGCATTTTAAGTAACGTGCACTAATGTTGCTTAACTGTGTAGGCCATATTGAAATGGGTTAACTAGAAAAGATAATGAGTTATAAATGTGCATGAAATGATTATCAGTACTTCCTAGGAGTTTCATTAAAGTCTGTCCAGTTGTTCATGAAATATTTTGAAAAAGTGCAGACAAACGCACACATGCACAGTCATAGGTAAAATCATCACCGCCTGCTTTGCAGGCTATGACAATAAAAACGAGACTCAAAGGTAACATTTAAATTGAGTCAAACATTAAAGGGCATGTTTCTACTGGTTTAATGCATCAGTGCATAAAATATAATAGAAAGTGTTCTTACCTTTAGCTGGACACCCACTGTGATGGGCCCACAACGCTCCAGTCGCTGGAGGAAAGAGCTTGAGCCTTTTTTCTTCAAGATCTGACAACGAGATGAGAAGCCATTAGTATATGAGCTTAGCCTCATGTGACCAAGAAGGAGCACAGAACATTGTGCACAAGTATTATCATTAAATTTGATTGTCTGGTCTAAAATAGAGGCCAAAACATGATGATGGTGTCTTTGATAGCATGTTTGCAATTACAGTAAATAGCCCCACCACATAACTTAGTCCCAACCATGATTTTATGATTTAAAGCTTAACAAGACCCATGACATTTACTGTGCCATAATGTTATATTTACAGTCTTACTCAGCAGCTCAGCAACGTTATTTAATGTTCCTGTATAAGGCTGCTGGGACAGTTCAGGGAGCTGAAAGGGGGCCTTATATAAGCCTTTGCTTTACATGGCTAATAAGCCACAGAGACAGAAGACTGGACCTCCAGCAGATAACACAACAGGAAAGGCTTTTTACTCGCATATGTGGAGAAGTACTCTGTGTTTATTCCAATACTAGTGCAGATAAAAAAAGAGGGTGATGCAAAGCAGGAAAGCTGACATTAAACAAGGAGGAACTGGAACATTGGTTTGACATGTGCCATTTTTTTAAAGGTTGCAAAAAAAATAAGTGTACAAGCCCAAAACTCCATGTGAACGTGTGTGCATTCTTGAAGGGCTTTTATCTCCTGCATGGGTGCACAAACAAATCCAATTCCCAGAGGTTTATATATAGATGTGTGGTGGGAAGTAGATTAAATTGGATTTTTTTTCCCTTCTAAAGATAGCGTCCCTGTTTTTCCATAGATAGGCCCAGGAGACTGTTGTCTTTTGGAACTAAAAGGTCCTTATGGTTTTGTCACTTGTTTGTCCCATTTTAAACAGTGGCCTTAGATAGTGTAATTATCATGAAATGTTTTAGACTCTGTCAAGTGCTGATGCTTAAGCTGGATTCAGGTACTTAAATAGTCACATCTCCGATTTGCTTTACCTTAGTGAGATCATGGTACCTCCGGTGTTGTTGGGGGACAGAAGTAGCATTGACAGAGGATGCTGATGGCATCTTTTGGAACAACAAGGCAGCTTTAGTCCCTCTCAGCCCTACGCGGCCCTGGGCTGCTGGCACCAGAGAACCAGTCTGAGTCAGCTTGGACTGGAAGAGCTGCTGCAGTAACACGCTTTCACTGGCTGCCAGGCATCGAGCACATACATGCAAAGAGGGAGGACAAGAAGTGTAGAGTAAGCCACAGTATTGGTGGAGAAAGGGGGTGGAGGACAATATGGAGAAAATAGAATGAATAAAAAGGAAAGTGGAAAAAAAATTGCTTCAGGTGGACTTAACTAAGGATAGACAAAAAAAAAAAAAAAAAAGGATGGGGAGAGGAAAAATGAAAGATAATGAAGACTCAGACACATGAAGAGCCACTCAGGCAGATGGGGTGCACTGTGCACAACCTATGGAGCTGTCGACAACAATAAAGTCATTTAGAAAAACAATACGAGCGTAGAAGTTGATGAGTGACTCTCTCATCCAAAATGTTCAGGAAAATAAATAGAACAAAATACAGGAGAACTGATTCAGGTGGATGACGTGAAAAGGAAAAAAAAAAACATATATGAGTTTTCGCATCAGTAATATTAACAATTTTAACCTGACAAAATTTAAAACCTATTAAAAAATCTTACAAGCAGGATGTCTAGTGACTTAATTGGCACTGATAGCCTCTGGCACATCAGTAAACCATTATCTAGTCTTTTTCTACAGGAGTTCCTGAAATTTTCTCGACAAGAATTTAATTTCAAGTAGTGTCGATTCAGAAGCAGTCCTGTTGTAAATTGTTAATGAACCAGCCACACACATGGATTCGCTCCAAACATGCTCCACCACTGAAATCTGGGGCTTGTCCTCGAGTCTCAGAATGGACTTTTTTTTTTTCAGTCTCAATGTGTTTACAGCATTGCACTTTCATATAAATTACCATAATATTGCAGATGTATCTTTGCTTGAAGTCTTAAACATAAAGGGACATGTAAAATAATTATATAAAAAAAGACAACATGGTTTGTGGCTTTCTGTGGATGTAAGCTAGATGCTTGGACTTGTCAGACAGAGGAGTGAGATCCAAGAATGAGTAAAGGGTTAGTCTTTAAAAGATTAGCCTCATCATGGAAATTATACCAATTAGGCTGCTGGATGCAAGGCTAGGCTGGCATTCACACAACGACTGCCTGTGTCCTGGTAGCCACAACACCCCACATCTGGCAGCTTATTTAGACAATTTACACACAGACAGTGCCTGCTGCACATGGGATGAAACACACTCATAACCACAGCCAGACTAAAACAAGAAGTGATTTTTGTTTGCTTCGTTTTTAAACAAGGCAGCGTCTTTGTGCCTGAGCACGCTCTGACGACACAATGTGCTTACATTCGTAATAAGTGCTGGATACTTACACTTCATTGTAAGCTGCAGATTCTGAGGGAGGGAGTCCTTGTTTTTTCTAAGGGTTCTTGTGAGGTCATATGAAATCTAATAGAGACAAGGAATCAGAAAGAGAAACTGATGACAACGATTTAGAGCTTATTTGGTGACATGTTATGAAGGCATGTGGATTATTGTCATCTTTAACTAAACTGACAAATCCCATTGAGATCACAGATCTCTGTTGCAAGGGAGGCCCGGGCCTGACAGCAGCCTAACATGCATGTTTTTGACTGTAGATAGAAACTCTGCACCGAAAGAGCCCTGCTCCAAACCGGGGATTGAACCCAGCACCTTCTTGCTGTGAGGCAGCAGTGCTAACCACTAATCAAGGTCAAGGTTCTTCATTGTCATTCGCATCACATGTAGTACATGAGGTGGAAAGAAATAAGAAATAATCTGCAGCGTGAGATCAGCAGCATGGATAATCTGCAGTGCATATCAACAATCAAAGTTGCATTACAGTGATTTTTTTTCTTCACAGTGATAATCCTGATTAGGGACTTAATGCGTTTTAACAGCTTCAGGGTAGAAGATGTTCCTCAGCTGTTCCTCCTCTAATCTACCACAGTGCCTAATAATAGTCCCATCTTCTAGTACAAGAATGCTGAACTGTAAAAAATAAAATAAAATACAACATTTACAAATGCATTAGCTGTATTTATCTTTAAAATTATATATAAAAAATATTAAAAAAAAAAAAACACTTGGCTTAAAAATACAAATTGTTCCATCTTCATACTTAATGTACCCAATGACCAGTTTTTTTTTTTTTTTACACTCATCTAAATACTTCAGCACACACATTTTTATATTCATAGTGCATTCATTAATCAAAAGTGAATGACTGTAGGGACGAAGCATGAATAATCCATGTCACTGCTTAACTAAACATGTCCATAAAATGTGTCAGTGTCAAGCAAATACTGACAAGGTTTTTGATTTTTTTTTTTAATTCAGAATTTTTTGTTAACAAACCAGTACTATTTTTAAGTTATGTAAATCATCCTCATCCTCAGAAAAAGCCTGAACCTTTAAAAATAACAGTGACACTGTTCTCTCATTAACTACCGTACATGTATGTCTTGTTTTGATGAGGTGCAGATTGTTAATCTGAGTTTAACTTCCATTTCATGTCAATGTTCTTTATTGTCACCTTTACTTCCTCTTTCCTTGTCAGTTTTGTTTTCCTGTTCCTCTTTCACACCTGGTACTGATTTTTAAAGGCCACACCTGCATCCATTTATTTGTATAATTCTGTATTTCTTTTGGCTGATTCAGTTATGGGGGCATTCTTTGAGCATTATTTGTATTTATTATTATTATTATTATTATTATTATTATTATTATTATTATTATTATTATTATTATTATTATTAAAATTAATATTATTGTTGATTGTACCTGGCCAGCAGCACTGTCTATTTTTCAGTGTTATTTTATTTTCTACTTCCATGCTGTGAGCTTGTTCTGATCCTTTCAACACACAACCATGACACTTCTCTATTTTACTGTGCAATTTATCACTTCTTGTATTTTAGGTTTAGCATTGTATTAAACATTTCTGTTTGTTTTAAAATGTATACATTTTTTCAAATAAAAAAGGAGGGAGACATTAACTACTTGAACTTCAGTTATGTTTTAGGTAGAAATTAAAATCTTAGTGTAAAATAAACTACTGATTTCATGTTCAGTCAAACTATCCTTACACCCAATGCAAAAACCAACAAACCCTTATGACTACCCAGTAAAGGCCGAGTACAGCCACTAAAACAGCTCCAACCAGTTAGGACATGGAGAAAAATCACTTGTTATCCTAAATTGTTTAGTACAAACACGAGTGATTGCTCATTTTGACCTTCTGAATCTTCAATGTGGAGTTAGCTTCAATCAGACTCAAATCTGTTTAGGGTTTTTGAGAGTACAGGTAGTCCTCGGGTTACGACGGTCTCGAGTTACGACGTTTCGTAGTTACGACACACCTCCCATTGACTTTG
>JAVCKU010000150.1:16492298-16503093 GCA_032273985.1 Hypsolebias coamazonicus | reverse complement strand
TATATATATGAAGAGAGCAAAGTGTAGAAAGAAATAGCCATACAGAGCAAGAGGAAAATGACGAGGTGGTTAATATTTTATTAGTTAATTAAAGACTGTGCCATGTTCTGAGTGAGTGTGCTGTTGCTCCAGGCTCCTTGGTGTCATTGTGGTTGGCACAGTCATCACTTACTGTACAAGCCTGTTTCTGAAAGCTCCTAATTTACAACAAATACAACGGTGGGACATGAGGAATTCTGTTTCACTTTACCACACCCATTGAAAATGTTTGTACAAGAAGAAAATAACAGGATAAGAAAATGTGCTTCACTTTATATCTGGGACTTTTACCTCACAGAATGTCCAAATTAGCAACAAATTCATCTTTGTCAGACCTCTTATTATCCACCCCATTATGGCTATATGTTCTCCACCCAGAAAATGTACTGTACCACTGGGATGACTCTGCACTTTGCAGTTAATATTTTTTATCAAGATAGCTTCCAAACTCTGTTAATGAGGTCTGTGGCACCAACAAAAATTTTAGTGAACCACTTGCTAATACATTACTGCTTTTTTTATTTATTTATTTATTTTTTTACTTTTCTAGTACAGCATTACTAAACAAAACAACTGCTAATAAATTATTTGAAAATTGCCCATTCCATTCCTACATTTATGATGACATATGATGACAAATTATCAGGATGACAAATTATCAGGAGGGCAACGACTATTTCAAATCTGGATGTGATCTTTTCTTAGCTAATTTTAAGCTTTGTTTCTTTAGTTCAGTTTAATTCCTGCTTTTATTGTCACACCAGTTATAGTTAGTTATAGCTCTCTGTTATTCTGTTGGTTCACTCATTTTTCTTGAGGCCTTTTAACAAAACAGTAAACTTGCAACTTTGTAGTTAGTTTAAAAAATGTTTACGACTTAAATGATCAGTAAAGATAGTTAATTCATATATTTTGTAAGTGACACCAGGAATGCCATCACATATTCAATATGCTGCGCTCCATGTTAGAGTTCGAATTTCTGCTCCACACCTCTTTTTGTCCCAAAAGAGGTGTGGTTTGCCTGCTTCATTTCTGAAAGCTCACATCTGTGCAGGAAGTGGCCCTGTCCATCAGTCATTTATGAATGGCCAGATGGAGGGTAAAGATGGACTGGTCTATACCCCTCTATTCTGTTTTGTGTCTTTTGTGGCTCAAAGGCATAACAGAGGTGGGTTGACTTCAAATCATCTTATGCCACCTAGGCCCTTTCACAAATCACCTCTGGTGGTGTCTTACACCAGGTTTGAAAGGAGCTTTGAACTGGACTCATTTTGTTCAATAGTTAAAATAAGTGATTTCAGCTTTATGAATTTGTCAGTTTGCCTCTGAACTACGCCTGTGCCACACCCTCCAGCTTTCATTCATGACACCTATGAGAAAGAAACTGGCCACAAAGGTTTTCATTATTGCACTCTTAGAAAACATATTTACAAAGTTAATAGTGAACATCTGTATTGTTTTTTTTTTTTTTAAAACAATCATTAATGTGGTAAAGGGGAAGAAATCAGTGCAACAGTGCTTTAACCAGATCCCTGCATGTTCATATTTTTTCCAGAGAGAAGAAATAAATACATCCCAATAAAAATCACTGACTTTATGCAGAAAGTCTCAGAAATCAGCCAAAAAACTTTATCTGACATTTGCACAGGTTCAATTGTTGCAGCAAGATGTTTAAAAAAAAATAAAATAAAATAAAAAAACAACTGACTTAAACCGTTTTTTTTTTGTTTGTTTGTTTTGTTTCACAGTGGACCGAGCCAACACCTCAGCACTCTTAGCAACTCATGTTTTATCATCACAGAAATGTAAGAACTCACACTGAGGGCCAACTGTGCTGCTACATGTACAGTTATGAGCCACAAGGCTACTGTATGTATTGCTATGCTATCTGTGCCTTTTTATCTTCTCAAAAGATGTTAGTTATTATTATATGGGTAAAGTGCATACAGCACCTGCTATTTTGTTTGGTGCTGAATGCACAGTGTTTTATAACAATAGTGATGTTTATGTATTGTCATCATTGTATGTTCCCATACAATGGTGAAATTGGATCTCTGCATTTAACCCATCCACTGTCAGGTGGAGCAGTGGGCAGTTATTGGGAGTGCCGGGGGAGCATTTTGAGGATAGGGTGCGTTGCTCAGAGACACTGTGTGCAATGACTGGGGATTGAACCTGGGACTTTCGGGTCATGAGTCAGCTACCCTGCCTCTACACCATCTTGGCCACCCATATATAAATAAAAATAAAATAAAAATAAAAAAAATTAATAAATAAAACTTTGTTTGCCTTCATTTTACATGCTTGTGTTCTGTTTTCCATATACTGCATCTGCACTGTGGTGCAACTAGCGCTGTTGCCTCACAGCTAAGGTCTTGGGTTTGAAACTCAGCTGGGGTCTTTTTGTGCATGCTTGTATGTTCTGTGCATTTTCAGGTTTTTCTGTGTCCAACAATTTTCTTCCACTTTCAAAACACATGGATGTTAGGTTTGTTGGCAATTTTAAATAATATCTAGATGAAGGTGTGAATATACTTGCTATTTGTTTTTATCTGACCCTGTGGCGGATGGCGACCTGTCTGGGGTTTACCCTGCCTCTCATTCAACCTGTATGTATTCAGGTTAGTCTCAATGAGTCACAAGGACTTGTTTTCAAGATAGACCTGTTTTAGACAAACAACAGAAGGTATAGACAAGAATAAACAATACACAACAATAAAATGCAAATAAAATACAAAAGTAGTGTTATAAACAATAAAGTTGAGGTGCCTTATAAACAAGGTAAAAAAAAAGTACATTTTTGCTTTGATTTTTCCAATGACCTTATCAAATTATTAAAATCCCTTAAAGAAATCAAAGTAGACCATTTAAGAGCTTTTTGCAATGTGTTACAGGTTATAGGAGCAAAGTAGGAGAAGGCCTTTTTGCCAAATTCAGTCCACACTGATGGGGCGCTGCAGGTATGGCCTGATAGTGCACATTGTAGTTTCACTGACAACATGACATGTGGGAGGAGATATAAGAAGGCAGCAGACCAAGTAGTGATTTATTCATTCAACCTTTATTTAGGCAGGTTAATCTCATGATGAAAATGAACCAGTGTGAAAGCTCAAGTTTAGATAATGATGACCAAATGACCAAGGAGTACAGGGTGCAGTGATGGTACAGTAGTTACAACCGGATATGAATCTTAGCGCACCATGGTAGACAACATCCAACATCTGCAAGGAGCTGGCAGTAGCATTCATGTAGATAATGTCACCAGAGTCAATGGCTGGTATGAAAGTAGCAGCTATAAGGTGTTTCCTGGCATTCAGAGTTAAGCTAGATCTTTTTCTGGAAAAAGAAACCCAATTTTAATTTCAGCTTCTTTGTCAAGCTTTTGGCATGAAGCTTAAAAGAGAGATGCACATCAACCAAAATTCCCAAGTATTTGTAAGAATCCACTAAGTCAATAGGAACACCATGCATTGATAAGATAGGAGCAAGGACCGCTGGCACCAACTTTCTGTTTGAAAACAGGACCCCTTTGGTTTTGTCAGCATTTAGCACCCGTTTGAGATGGAACAAGTCTGACTGAACATTACTGAATGCAGACCATAAAAGCTGGAAATCCTTAGCAATTGTTCTAACTCTACAATAAACAATTGTATCATCAGAATAGAGATGTAAGGAGGCATCATGAATGTTCTGACCTACAGTATAAATTGTAAAGAGATTGGTTCCTAAAACTGAGCCTTAAGGTACACCATCATTGACAGAATAGCCAGAAGAAATACCATTATGTTGAACACGTTGACTTCGACCTGAGAAATACAAAGTAATTAGAAAATCATCTGATAGTGTGATCTGAGAAACCAATACATGAGAGCTTATGGCATAAGATGCCATGATCTACAGTATCAAAGGCTCTGGACAGGTCTAAGTAAAGTGCAATACAGTAATCCTTAGCGCCCAAAGCTTCGACAACATCATGAAAAACCTTTAACAAAGCAGTCCTTGTGCTATGTTGTTTCCTGAAGCCAGACTGGTGGGAAGATAAAATGTAAAAATAATCCAAATACTGTACTTCTTGACTTGAGTATTTACCTTTTTTTTTTTTTTTTTTTTCTAAAACCTTAGCTAAAATACAGAGTTAGTGATTGGTTGATAACTGTTCAATATAGTGGGGTCTCCTCCCTTCAATAATGGTAGCACAAAAGCTGTTTTCCAAGCATTTGAAACAGTATTTTGTTGTATGGACAGATTAAAAATGTATGGTACTGGTTCTGCTATAATTTGTGAAGATAACCTGAAGAAATAAGGAGGGAGGTCATTTGGGCCGGCCGGCAGATTTTTGTAGAATCCAGATCTCACTCTCACTCAGTGACCACTGCATTTTGACACCAGCTTCCTGCAACCCTGCACAAAATTAAGCAGGTACAAGAAATGGATGTTTGGTTTGTGAGGAAACAAATTTTAAACTATTTTGGCCAAGTGATATACAGATTAAAAAATAAATTAAAAAACAAAAATTAAAACAAAATAAAATGTGCATACCTAAAATGAATCCCCAGCTCTAAGGACCCAAAGAAGAAGATTTTTTTTTTTTTGTTTGTTTGTTTTAATAATTTGATTTCTCTGTGTTTTCTCTACAACAGAGCTTTAAGGAGAAAGGAGAATGTCTGGACATGCAGAAAGGCTAGTTGAGGATAGGCAGGCAGTAGAGAGGAAAGCAGTCAGATTCAGCGGCATTGGATTCCACTGAGAGAAACCAAAGAAATGCCACAAGTTATCTCAGGTGAAGAGCACCCAAGGAAAACTAACAGTGAAAACATGTAAAGTTTGTGTTTAAGAGTGATGGATCAATAGAGGGATATTTAAAGCAAAGAGTTAGATGTAAAAAAGAGGCTAGAATAAAAAAAGAAGAAGAAAACAGAATAAAGATGCCTCCCCAATTGAACGTAACTTCTAAGTCAGTCATAGACGTTAAGAAAGAGTTGGTTACCACCAAAGATCTTTTGATGTAAGAATATCACTCTGGGCTCATAAAAACACTGATGTCTTAATTAGAATCATTTATATCACAAATGGGAGTGAGTATGGCATTGCATAACTTTGAAAGAGGAACTCATGTTCCAGCCCAATAAAGTAAGCAATTAACAGTTTACTGTACACATTAAAGTTTTCACATATAATAGTCTCCTGGGGTAAATTTGTCACCAGTTCATGAAAACTTTTTTTTTTTCCTGAAAAAATACTTGCATACTCTAAATTGTCCTACATTTTTGCACATAATAATAACAGAGAGGTGATTGTGCATGCGTTTTTATCACATGGATAATGTTTTTATTATTGTTTCTATATATGGATTTAAAACCAGAATAAAATCACCCCAGAATACCAAAAATTATAGCAATACATTATTGTTTCATGATGAAATAGCATCAATTCCCTACAAAATGTTCTGTGCTGCAACCATCTTCGCTTGCCTGCAGATGGGAGCTGCTGTCAGTCTTTATATAACCTTAAACAAACATAATACTGGTATTTGTGTCCCTTGACAAAGCTTCAATATGCCTTTCAACTGTTGAACTGAAAGTTTCCACACGTGTCTCAGCACTATGTAATGCAGTGCAAAATACACTATTCTACTAGCATTTTTTTTTTTTAGTTGATAAAATTAGTTTTGTTCTTCAGGCTTCTTCTTCAAGCTCCTCTTCAGGCAGAGCAGGAACTTCCATTCATACATACAATATCTTTACCCACTTCTTCCTTCCCGGGTTGCTTGGGTCAATGGTGCCCATGTCCAGATGTCACTGTGTGAGAAGAAGGGTACACCCTGGACAGGTCACAAGTCCATCACAGGGACATATAGAGACAAAAGAGACAAACAACCCTTCACACATAACACATGCATCATTTTTGGTTTGTCAGAGGAAACCGGAGGAATGAGAGAAAATCCACACATGCATGGAGAGAGTGCAAATACACTGATCTTAAAAACTTAAATTAGCGGGAGCTATTTGGTTGTAGACTGTTGCCTTTGTGTTTTCAATATGGGATCAATTCCAATATGGAATGCTTATACCTGTAGAAAATCGGAGTTCCTGTAAAAAGTTTGAGAGTTTTGTGCAGTATTAAAGCAACATTTACCATCTGTAAGTTAAACAGAGCTGCAGTTGTTGAACTTTGAGACCTCTTGTCTTTTTAGAAAGAGTTTATTCTTCACCCTAAGTGGGTAAAAAAAAAATATAGTTTCGACCTGCAGTGTTTCAAAGAGGAGTTAGTTTCATTTTGAGAAATTAACATTCTGCAGCTTTCACTCTCGCTGTTTTTAGAAGCTTTCACTCCTACACTCCTGGGTCCAACTTGCTGTGACTCAGCACTACTAATTGTCTTTATGGCATGAAGGAACCCTCGGGGTATCGGAAAATAACTTTGAGTGATAACACGTTCAGATTTTTTTTTTTTTTTTGTTCAGACCTTCCTGATACTAAATGTGACTCCATTTGAAGAAACTCTTTAAAACACCTTTTTTTTTTCCCTGAAGTAATTAGCTTAATAATTAAAGCCTTTTTTGGCAAACATGAACATATTAAGAACAATTCATATCTTGTCTGTTGTAAACAGCTGTATGATCTTCAATTTGGAGAAAATTATTTTTCACCCAAAAATTGAGCTAATGGCTAGTACAAGCTGGAAAGAGTCATATCTTCAAGATCAATTTAATGAGGCCAGACCGAGATGGTTTGGACATGTAGTGGAGGAACAGTCAATATATTGGTAGAAGGATGTTAGAAATGAAACTGCCAGGAAAAATACAGAGGAAGGCCTCATTCTTCTTTTTTGTCTTTTTCCTCTTCAGATGTTGCTACAGCAAGTCATCCTCCTCCATCTCACTATGTCTTCTGCATCCTCTGTCCTCACTCCAACTACATCGATGTCCTCTCTATCTGCATTCATATATCTCTTCTTTGGCCTTCCTCTGTCTTTTCCCTGGCAGCTGCATTTCTAACATCCTTCTACCAATATACCCATTGTCCCTCCTCTGGACGTCCAAACCATCTCAGTCTGGCCTCCCTAACTTTATCTCCCAGTTGTTCAACTGTGCTGTACCTCTGATGATCTCATTCCTAATCTCATCCATCCTTGGAACTCTTAAGGAGAACCTCAACATCTTAATTTCTGCCATTTCCAGTTCTCCTGGACATTTCCAAACCGCCACTGCTATGTCATCAGGTCCTCCTGCCTTCCCCTTCTTTATTTTTTTCAGAACTTTCTGGACTTCACCCTCCCTAATCTTTCTCACTTCCTCGTCCACAGTTTCTATGATCTCTAGTCTTTTTTCTCCTTCATTCTCTTCATTCATTAGCTCCTCAAAATACTCCTTCCATCTTCCCATCATGATCCCCTCACTTGTTATGACATTACCGTTCCTGTCCAAGCCTAACCTGATGCACATCCTTTCCAGCCTGATCCCTCTATCTCGGCAATTAGTACAAGACCTTCTCACCCTCTTTAGTGTCCAGTCTTCCATGTCACTCATCATGCACCTTCTGCTTTGCCTTTACTCTTTTGCTCTACGTTCCATCTCCTTATATTCCCGTTTCTTCTCCTCAATCCTCTCACTGTCACATTTCTTCTTGGCTAATCTCTTTCTTTGAATAGCTTCCTGCACTTCATTATTCCACCACCAGGTTTCCTTATCCTCTTTGCTTCGTCCAGATAACACAAAAAGTACCTTCATACCTGTCTCTAAAATTAATATTGCTGTAATAGTCCAGTAATCTGGAAGCTCTTTCCTTCCACACAGAGCATTTAACAGCTCCTCTCTGAACCACTGTATTTTGTTGTGTGACCTCATCTGTGTTTGTTTAAAACAGGTCTCTCTTGTGAACGAATCCTCTTGACTCAATTAGACTAACCTGTATAAATAAATGTTAAATGAATTAATGAAAACAAACAAAAAAAAATCCTCACAACATTATTTTTTCCTCAGCTTCCACCATTTGGTCTTCAGAATCAGGATCAGGTTTATTGTCATTGCAGAAGTGCAACAAAATTACATTTCAGTACAGCCCATCCTAGAGAAACATAAACAAACAGACATGGGGCGATGGAGGTGACTGAAGCCACCAGCATCGAGAGCCGCAGCCCTTTTTTCAGATATTTTACAGTCTTCTCTGATTTGGCTCTTCTTCACAATAAAAGTCATTGCTGTCTGGCCACATTCTTCCCTGCCACAATCTTACAGTTCCCAATCTCTCTCAGGTTTCCTTTTCTACACAGAATGTAGTCAACCTGTGTACTCCTTCCTTCACTATTCTTTTGGCAAAATCTACCACCATCTCTCCTTCCTAGTTTGTTTCCTTGACACCAAACCTAACAATCGCTTCCTCAACCGCTCTGTTTTCTTCACCAACTTGTCCATTCAGGTCTGCTCCAATCACCACTCTCGCTTCCCTTTGAATACTCTCTATCACTTCATCCAGATCCTTCCAAAATGTCTCTTTCTCCTCCACATCACATCCAACCTGTGGAGCATAACCACTGACGATGTTTAGCATCAGACCTTCTACTTCTACCTTCAGGCACATCACCCTATCTGACACTCTCTTCACCTCTACTACATTCTTTGCCAGCTCCTCCTTTAGGACCACCCCTACTCCATTTCTCTGTCTATCCACACCATGGTAAAACTGTTTGAACCCTGCTCCAATGCTGCAGGCCTTGCTGCCCTTCCACATGGCCTCTTGGACACATAAAACATCTACCTTCCTTCTCTGCTTCATGTCAACCAACTCTCTACCTTTTCCTGTCATTGTCCCCACATTTAGAGTTGCAACCCTCAGTCCTACATTCTTGAATGTCATATTCTCCTTCTGTCTCTGGACATGTTTCCCTCCTTGTGGTCTTTGACTAACTGTGGCACAATTTCCGCCAGCACCCTGTTTCTCAACAGCACTGGTGGAGGTCGTTGTTAACCTGGGCCTCAACTGACCCAGTATGGAGTTGCTTAGATGAACTCACATGTTAGTCTTTGCAAAATGGTTTTATGTCAGATGCCCTTCATGACACAACACCATTTGCTCGGATTTGGGACCGGCACAAGATATACACTGGTTAGTGCTCCCTAGTTGCTGGGTTCAGACAAAGAGGAATGCCACAAAGGTGATATATGGATCCAGGAAGAGAAGAAATGAAAGTAGTTGAAGTGAAAATAGAGGACACAGGAGACAGAGTGATATTGAGAATGATGACTCACTGTGGCAACCTCTGAAGGTGGAACAGCAGAAAGAAAAAAAATAATTATTATCAAATTGATGAGCTAATGACATACTAGCTAAGACCAAAGTGAATTGCTGCCATCTTAAAATAACTCCAATTTCAACATTTTCAAAGCAGTGTCAGGATTGTGCCCTAGTGTGTCTTGGCCCTGCTTCTCTTGTGATTGCACCTGTTCCCCACACCTGTGTTGTTTCACAGGTGTTTTGTATTTAGGTCTCATCAGTGTTTGTATTTAAGTCAGTGTCTCTGTGTTAGTCTTTGTCCTTTTGTTTTCTCCACATCAAACTAAGTCTATAATAGTTTTGGGTATGCCACATGAAATGTTCTTTGATCAAGTATTTATCTACCAAGTATATAAAAACTGCCTTCAAAATTATTCATGTTGTTACACCTAGCCATGTTTCTCAATTAATATATGAGTTTATGTGAAGTGACTTTGCTGTTCTTGTTCTCGAACTGTGAGGTGAACCATTTACATGAAGATAATTAACACTGCATGCTTCATTTGTACATGTTAATTATGATTTGACTCATTGGTGTACATTACAATCTACAAATTAAAAGTAAATAGGTTTTTATATGAAAACCAAACAAACATATATAGGAAACTCAAGTCATTTGAGCTGATGGACAAACAGAAACTATTTGGTAGTTGTGGTTTTGGCAGAGAAAAGTCTCTGGATCACTGACATCAGGCTCCTGGTTAACACAAATACCTACAGACCAAAGCATCCCCCCACCATAAACACTACTGATAACTGATCTGATAACTGAACAGTTAGAAAAAGGAAAACTATGTATTTTGGCAATGTGTTAGAAAAGCTGCCTTCTTTTACAATTTCTGTTTTAGACAGAGAACTCAGCATTGCAAAAAATTTGCAAATAAACAGTGTTTTTGTTTGCTGTCAAAGTTTCACTTTACATAGAGGTTTTTTTTGTCCATCACTGCAAACACTTTACAATTAATCATCATCTATTATATAGTAAAATATGTAAATAAACCAGAGGGTGTAATTTAAATTTTCTATTTTGAACTTGCTGTTGAGAAACTTCAGTTAAAATGAGTCTGTTACTGGGCTCTCATTAACAATTCAATCATCAGTTGATACTGTAATTCTGAAGTCAGCACTCATGACATTATTTCAGTAGATGTCTGTTAGAAATGTATAATTTCAAGAATAAGGAAGATGTCGGTGTAAAAAATATTTTAAACACCTACGGAGTGTTGTTGGATTGTTTGCAGAAAGTGCAAAAAACATTCAGAAATGGCTTGGATAGGCCATGAATTTGAAGTGCTTTATAGATTTCCAGCCATCCATTACCTTTTACTCACTTTTTCTTTTTTGGTCACGGGGTCACTGGTAACCATATCTAGCAGTCACTGTGTGAGAGGCGAGGCCCCCCTGGACAAGTCTCCAGTCCATCACAGGGACACATGCAAATGAGACAAACAACCATTTGCTCTCTCACTCACACTTAGGGACAA
>JAVCKU010000150.1:16397327-16407415 GCA_032273985.1 Hypsolebias coamazonicus | reverse complement strand
CTAGAGTACATTTTTGTCTGTTTATTTGTACTTTTACTTAAGTACAGTGTTTGAGTACTTTCTCCACCACTGCACATAGTTGCACTTTTTCTGAAAAAGTACTTAAAGCTTTGCCTATGACATAGCCTACTGGTGTGCCTTTTACATACCTGTCCTCTAAAACAACAGCATTAGTTGTTTATCATGTACAGAATTATGAATATGTTCCAAGTCCATCTCCCAACTCACCCATGAGGTAGACCACTATCTTACACATAGGAGCTCCAAAGATGAAGTCCTTCAGGATGCTGGGGATGAGGTTGAAGGGCATGCAGAAGATGGCCATCATCAGGTCACTGACGGCGAGGGACAACAGGAAGGTGTTGGTGACGGTGCGCATGCGCTTGTTGACCGTGAGCACAACGATGATCAGCAGGTTGCCAAACACACTCAGGAAGAAGATGAGAGAGTAGAGAACGATGCGCAGAGTGTGGTCTTCATCTGCATGAAAAAAAAGGACCACATATTTTAAAAAGATATTTGTCCTAATGAATAAATACATTGCTTGTGTTTTATTTGTAAATCTCTGTTGAACAGTTGTTTTTCACATTAATCTCATTTTGTGTGGAGCAATAGTCCAGATGTTTTTAAAGTAAGGTTCTGTGGAAAGGTTTACAAAGAACTAATATCTTACTTGTTGCAAACAACTCTTTGAACAGCATCACTTTAGAAAATAAAGTTGAATTCTGACTGTAATGATGCACTAATGACTATTTCAAAAGTGGACATTTCCAAATTAGACTGATATTATCTTAAAACTATTTCAGTCTTGCAAAGTTTAGCATTTATTTTTATTTTTGTGTAACATTTAGTGTTCGTTTAGCTTATATCAGGGTGTATCTTAGATTCTTATATACTGTTTCTTTTATGCTTTATATTGTTGCTATTTTGGGGTGTAACTGGGATCTTGAATATATAATTTCATTCCACCTCATGTACCACATGTGATGCGAATAAAGAACCTTGAACTTGAAGTTTATTGTATTTCATCCAAATGATACTTTAGACAACTTTGCACCACCATTAGTTATGCTTGGCAGTGTTATTCCAGCAGAAATGTTATAATATATGCAAAAATTACTTTAATGTGAAATTGATGATGATGTGAAAGATTTGAAAATCACATTTGCATGAACCATTCGAGTCTGTAATTGTTTTACGCTGTCAGAATTCTCCATTAGTCTTGGTCCCTCTCAGACTCAGAATTAGCTCATCAGGTTTGGACAGTAAAATTAATATTATTAACTAAAGACAATACAGTGTAAATACCAATATAATAATGAGCAAACTAAGGAAGTGTAAACATTGTTGTTTCTATATTGTATTTCAATACTAGCATGACTCTTGTAAATGTGACCATACCAAAAGCAGGTTACACAGGTAATGTAACCCATTTATACCATTTGTGCCGTCCTTTATTTTGGTCAGCTATACAAAACTATGTCTCATAAATGTGAAATCTGCCTTTTACCATGGTGGGATCACTGAAAAGTCCACAGCTTATCCAGAATGCTGGAGGCAAGTGATGGAGATGTTATTGGAAAATTGGGTTGAGACCAACAGCTGACCTTTGTTTAGTCCTGAATGATGTTTAAAATAAAGAAGAAAAATGACACAACACAATGAAACACACACATAACTTCTTGTGGTTTGATTTAGTTAATAATATTTGAAAAGGTCTCAAAACATATCATGATTGCAGCTAAAATTACATTATTTTACAATGAAATTGTTGTATTACTAAATGTCAAATTGTTGGCTGAATTAAAGAACCCTGGACTCAAAACCATGATACAAGAAAACATTTTGTGCTCATAAAACATGAAATGGCACCATTTTTTTTTCTAGTGATTGAAGTGGATGTGCTGAAGCTTTTGCTGGTCTATTCTATAAATAAAGCTATAACATCTGCCAAAACGTTTCGTTCATTTTCTCTAACTTTCCTCATGCTATTCTCCAGGTCACCGTAGGGTTTATTCCAGCTCTTGACTACTTTATATTAAGGGTTTTAGCAGTGCTAATGTGGATTTGTTAAAAGTCTCACTAATTCACTACAACCTGTTACAGCTGCATTTACATCGTCGACAAATCTCCACCCTTTATCTGAGAAACATCTGGACAGGACGCACAAGCTAAAATAAAATGGTTCAAAAGTCACAGGAAGTTAAAGGAAAATACTTACATAGTATTTACTTACATACTTATGTCTTTTGAACTGATGACATAGTACACTGTTCCAATTTTTTTATAAAAAAAAATTGTGCATAAGAATGTTCTTTAATGACATGCTTTATCTTTATTTTTTTCTTTGTTTTAGAAGAAGCAAAAAAACAGACCCATACATTGTTGAAAGTATCTACACAATTGTTTATACATTTATAAATTATTAGCCTCACTTTTTTCTTTTTTTTTTGTGTAAATTGGGTCAATTCAATTGCCCTAATATTCTCTTTTTTAATAGACTGTTAACCACAGCTTACAGAGGCTATCATATCCAGTGATTGACCAAAAAACATGTTCAGTCCTTCTGACTTCAGCATTTCTTTAGCTGTTTTTAATGTTAGGTGTTGCATGTTAAATCCAAAGTCCTTCATTTTAAATATAAAAATTGGAAAGTGAAAAATAATGTAGCCTATTGGATTATGTCCTTCAGAAGGTTTTGCAATTGTTTTCTCTCTCGCCTTCGGACGAGACACAATGACCTGCCCAAAGGTTATTGTGTCTGTATCCTGCGGATTAGAGGTCCTGATGTGTGCCACATCTGCAAAATACATCTGACTTTATAAGCTCCGATTTTAACAGACTCAAAAACTGCATGTGCAGGGGGAAAAATTAACAGCAGTTCCTCAAAGGCACAAGTAAATTACATTAACTGCAATGTAAAATTACATGTTGGGCTTCTTCTCTGTCTAACAAACTTTATGGCCATTATCATGATTTTATTTATTTTTTTTTTTAAAGAAATGTGTTGTTTGCATTGCCTGGAAGTGTTCACAAATGAGCAAAACTAAATCATTTTGCTGATATTTGATCAACAGCTCTAGCCTTGATATTAAAGACATAGGTGGTCTGTCTCGTCTTCATTTCACATCCCTATTCAAAATATTTGGATTGACCCAACAATAATCTGTTTGCCTGTATATTTGCAAGGCTTTTGAAAATCTGCAATAAATGAAATGCAGCTATATTAAAAAGGTCTCTAAAAGGCATTAGGGGTTGATCCATATTCTTTCCTGACAGATAACAGCTGCTGAGACTTAATCATACCTCGTCCCCTGTGATAACATATGCCTAATGGGAATGTGTTAGTTATCTCAATGACTTTGTTATCAGAGTGCCAAACAATTGCATCATCTAATTTTCTGGTGCACTGTTTGAAAAAAGAGAAAATTCAGAACTCTTTGAAACTAGGACAGTACAGAGTTGCAGCTGAGTGCTTCTCTTCCTATAAATTAACAAATTGTTTGGAGCTTCTCATGATTCATATATTCACTCCACTGCAAGTCATAACTAAAGTTATATGTATTTGTGCACATGCAACCAGATTTAAACATCTGGGTGCAAGTGCAAATGGTGTCCTGCCTTGAAACAACCATCTAGAATTTAGAAGGATCAAAGTACAACTGTACATCTTCAGAGAAGTACTTTTATTTGGATGTAAAATGGAAAACTTGTGGATTTCTTCTGGACAATAAAATGTGTATTTCATTGTGTAAGATCATTTTGTGTCCATGAATTAAAGCTTCAAGGAGTTTAACTTGTGTTCTGAAATGTACACTCTGCTTCAATGTTGTTGTTTTTTTCCTGACAAACAACTCCTGTTTGATGGTTCCTCCTCAGTCCACAGAAATAAGAAAAATAACACTTAAAATGTAGTGTTTTAATGGTTTGCAGGTATAGATTGCACATATGAAAGTAAACTGTATTTATATTCGTCATAAAATCAAAACATACAATGCAAGAAAAAATGTGACGCACATCATAATTATGCGTTGTATGCACATTGAAAGTCTCCTTATCTAAACTCATCTTATCTTTCCTTAAAGTACACAGTTTCTGAATTTGATTTTGTGATTTTTTTTTATGTTTTTATTGCTGTTATAAATTCTTATTTTGTAATTTTTTTATTCTGTTTTGTGCCTTACTTTATTTTAATTTAATGAGTTATTTTCATTGAAAAATGTCTTCCTATTTCTTTGCTGGATTGCAGTTCAAATCAGAATACTTACAGTTTATGTACAGATTATGTCTCACAGTATTTATTAGTTATTGGTTTTGAGTCATTCAGTCAAATTCTTGCCTCGTCTTCCTCGTTTCCTGGTTGGTTTTGTCCTTGTGTTCCTATTCCAAGCTCTTGTTCTGTTCAGCTTCAGTTCATCTCATCTCTTCTCAGTTCATTTATTGCAATATAAACACATTCTGAAGTTTGAATTTAAATAATTTACAATCGATGAAGTGTTGTAAAAAATGTTGAATCCCAGTAAAACAGTGTCACCCTAAAACAATCTATTGTAATCACTTTTCATAATGTCTCTTGTTTATTTTAATGAATTTGAATTTAGAACAGGTTTATGTGCACCACAGCCATAAAATCTGATCCTCCAGGCTGGTGCATCAACCATCACTGTGTTGTCAAAACTGACCGATTCTTGAAGGCAGATCATTTCTTCTGGTGTTTGCCGTTATTGCTTCATCTGACAAAGTTTACAGGAAAGTGACTATAACTTGTCAAAGTAATATTTCCATAAACGTCAGATTTGACACTTTTATAACAATTCTTTAAAGCAAGTGATAACACTTGATGTATTTTTCATATTATGTACAATAACAAAGTAATTTACCACTTAAAATGTTTATTGTTGTTTTGTAGAACTTTAAGCTTGATTCAAAAAGAAAAGGCTTCAAGCGTGTTTTTCTATTTTTTCTTTTTTTCATGAATACCTTCACCCTTTTTTGATTGTAATAATTTGCCAAGGATTAAGGGATAACTAGGCCACCACTGATCAATGTTGCTAATCAGATTGGGGCATTATAAAGCCATTTTTAATGGATTTTAACACATCAAAGTAAATTAAAAGCACTTAATATAATACTTCTGTTTATGCCCCTTGGTTTGTGGTAACCTAACTAAGCCAGCACCTTACCAATATTGATTTGCTCTAATCCATCCGGGATGTAAATATGTGCTGTGCACAGCTGGCTGAGGCACTAATCCCAGCTCCACTTATCTGCCTGCTCATCAGAAAGCAGCATAACAATCAGCTGTAAATGGTAACATTGCTGTGAAATGAAACATCATATTAAACAACAGAATATTAGATACAATATTTGATGGCTTCATGATTGTGTATTGGTTTACTGCCTTGCCCTTCAGTCCTGGCATGTTTTTGTATCGCTTGCAGGCTTAGCTATGGATTTAGAGTCAGCCTGCTCAGTGGAAATCAGGAAGTCAGGTTTTTTTTTATCCTGTTTCTTTCATCTCTCTCTCTCTCAGAGTCGCACACACAAACACACATGTACTGACATGTGGCTTCACCATCTGTCACCCAAACTCCACTGCAAATAAAAAGCTCTAATATGGAGGATGTGCTGCAGGGGAGAAACTCAGGGTTCCTCCACAAGAGCAGGCTTGAAAATGGCAACAACTTAAATTGCTTAATTTGATCTTTTTGTGTTTGTGTGGGCACATAGACATCTGCACGACGGATAATTAAATTGTATACTGACACATGATTGGCAGGAAAGAGAGAGAGAGCGCATCATTCTAACTTTTTAGAGTGTCACTTTCCCGCTTGCCCATGATGAAATATGTTACACTGGCTTCAAATTTATCAGTCAATTAACATTTCCTGTGTGCTCGATGATAACTCATTCAGAACATCAAAACATCAACCAGTGTTCTCAGGCAGGACTTCCTCTCAGTGCTCATCATCGTAGAATGGAAGCATTATTTTTATTATTTACCTTGCTAATGCTCTCACTGACCAATATAATTCAATTTAGTTCAGTCTACTTAGATAACACCAACAACAAAAGCCACCGCAGTGGACCTGACAGAAAAAGTAAACAGGTCCGTTTCAAATCCAGTGTAATCCAATCACATTATGCACATGGCAGACTAGTTCTGCTTTGGACAGAGAAAGTTCAAATGACTCAAAAGAAAGGTACCAGTGAAGGATTGGGCCAGAAGAAGAAAAAGTTTTTATCCCTTAAATAATCCCAATTCCTGATTTTGTGATGAAGGATGACATATAAAGGCCACCTTCCACAAACTTTTACTATCCTAAGCTTGAGGTGATGACCAACATGTCTGAACAAACTTTCGCAGAGAAAATGAGCAAGACTACATCATTTTAGAAGCAAAGACAATATTTTACATTTCATGAAGCCAAAAAACAGAAAGAAAGCAACTCAGAACTCTTACTTACCCACATCAACAAAACAAAACGTTCCAAAACTACCCACTTTGATTGTTGTCACCCATTAAATGGACATTATCCGTTGTTAACATCCCCATTTGTTTCCTTCAGACTGTCCCTCCTACCTCCCAGTGGGCTCAGTAGGTTATTATCACATATTTATAAGGTTAGGGTTAGGGTTACGTAAATCCATTATCTTTTACCCACTTTTTCCTTTTTGGGTCACAGGAGTCACTGGTGCCCATGGTCAGCCATCACTGTGCGAGAGGCAGGGTACACCCTAGACAGGTCGCAAGTCCATCCCAGTTAGATTATTGCTGTATTGTATATGAATGGATCAGAATTGTGTTCATATCAAACAAACAAAAAAAACAACAAACCCTCATATCCTCTCTTAAGTGACTTCTTTTAAGATGTCAAATTAAAGCCTTATAACTTAAAATCTGGAATTCATCTCTTCATATCCAGCTTCATTCATACTCATCTGCTCACACATGTTTGTGCTGCTGTTGTTCGGCGTATTGTTTTTGTGTTTTTAAGTGTTTAGCAAATTCTTAGTTTAGTGTACTATTAGTTCATATCTTAGATCTTATTACTGCTTTTCTTTGACAATTTATACTTTTGTTGGATGTAAATGGGACCCTGTGTACACAATTTCAGGCCACCTCATGTACCACACGTGATGTGAATGACAATAAAGAACCTTGATCTTGATCGTGACCTTAAAAGTAGGAGGTACATTGTAAATAAAGTTTTTAAATAAAACTAGCAAAAAGCTTCCACTTTTACACGCACCTGCAATCAGCGGTAAGAACGTACCTTTAAACTTACTAGGAGGTACATGAGGGCCTGACGGCAACCTATGGGGATGATAACAACTGATAATGGCCATTTAATGGGCTGATAACATTCGAAGCGGCTAAATTAACAACAAGGTTTTTCTTAAAAACGCCATTTCCAGACAAGACATTTATGTTCCACAGTCACTTCTTATTTTTTATTGAATAAATCTGTTTTCTTGAATATTGAAATAGCTACAATCTAAAAAAAAAACCTGAGTACTGTGTAAAGTGTGCAATATTTTAAAGTAGAAGTTTGTGTTTTTAGTTTGCTTTTATGGGTCAGAATAATCAGGTTTTGCATATTAAAGCAATGATGTGAGATATTTAAACAACTAAATGTTTATTAAATCCAGTGCTATTTTCTGATTAATAATTGTCCTCACTTGCTTTTTGTACATGCAGGTGTACATTACAGCACTTACAAGGCAATTTACATAACAGACATTAAGGTCCTAAGATTTGGACTCAGTTTGCTGGAATCAGAGTCCAGAGTTTTAACCATTACACCACAGAACCATTTAACTTCATGAGAGTGAGCATTGCAAAAACTAACCTTCATCCACCCTCTGGATTTGGTCAATCAAATTGGACAGTTCAGTGCAGCTATACTTCAGCTAAACTTCAAGCTCTAAAATCCAGTCATCCTGTAGATTGGGAACCTTATTATCTCCAGTAAAGGCTTGGTCTTCAGTCAGTGCTCGTACATCTGTCATGCAGAGATGCAAGCTTTGAAATCCGGCAGACTAACTGAAGTTTTATAATTCATTCTTGATTGTAACCAATAAGAAATGTTCAGGTAGCTACTGGAGAAATCAGAGAAATCCAGTGGTGAACAAGCTCACAACTCTCAAGCTTTACTAGTAACCCATAGTGCTACTGTATGTCTTCATTATGTGACTAGTCCAAAAAGATAAGTGACCAGAGTAAGCATTTAGCACATTAGCAAGGTAATGTTGTTACTGTTTAGCAAAAAATGTAGCTTCTGCATTGCTCCATTTGTTGCCATGGAAATATGCTGTTTTACAGCGGCTAGGGCAAGTTATTGGCAATACAGAAAGCACATGTGGCTGGTTGCAGTCACTTTGTTTCTGATGGACTACCAACATTAAGGCAAAGCAGAAATACCCTGATGCATGCTCAAAGCAGAAATCAGAAATCTTTTTCGTAGATTACAGACAGGCATGTATCAGGACACTTTAGGTTGTAGTGCAAGCAGAAAGGGTAAACTTTGGATGAACAGGGTACAATGTTCACCAAATGAAAAGGTCAAATATATTTGATGAACTAGGTCAACCCATAAAACTTGCTGGAGCTATCAAAAGTTTCATAGTGCTGCTCCATCAGGCAACGTAACTCAGTTGGGAGAGCATCAGACTGAAGAAACGACAGTCCCTGGTACCATCCCTGGTTAGGCAATTACTGTATATTGTTAAATGCTTCACTGTGGTGTTGAGAAAGATGTGATATGGAACCAGCAAATAATTTTTTAAGTGAATCTCATTTATTGTCCTTCTGTGAATGACACCAAATGTATGGTGGTAATTATAATAATGTAGTTATTGCACAATTGTGCAGCAAACAGCTTCCTCGTGCATTATACTATAAGATTGCACCCTCTGGTTTTTTTGTTTGTTTGTTTTTACAATTTTATTCCTTGTAATTGTGCCAACTGTCCAGAAAATGGACTGCATGGCTTCAGACACTGAAGAATGAAATCCCATTGCTTGACCAAGTTGAATCAAGTCCCACAAGGACCTGAGATGGGAACTGTCCAAAGACCTTTGCTTGTCTTCTCCCACCCTTCATCCCATTTTGAACTATGTTTCTGCTCTCCTCTTGATGAACATCTGAAGTGCCTTTTCAAAATCTTGAACGTTTGCCATGCTGTGATTTTTACAACAAGAAAACCATAGGACACACTTGCAATGTTTGCGATAGATATAAATTAGCAAAACAGAAGCTCCATTGAGATTTGAACTCAGATCATGGGATTCAAGGGCCAGAGTGTCAACCATTACACCATGGAACCATAGAAAGTGCAGTGTAAGACTTCTTTTTCCACCCAAAAGATGTTTCTTATTGTCCCGTAAGAGCAATATTAGATATTCATGATATTCATTTCTTTTTCCAAATGTCTCATTTCCACTAAGTATCATCATCATACGGGGGGAAAAAATGGAAGTAATATTTAAGCTATTTGGCATTATTTCCATTTACAAGACATGTTTATTTTAAATTAATCCGTGAAATGTTTATTAGGTACAAATGTTAAAATCATTGTTATTATTATTTGAGCCATGTTCTTTTTTATGTTTCTTGAGTTCTTTTGTAGTGTATTTTTATTTTTTGTTTGTCAGCAATGTTTATGTGTTTTGTTAAATTACAACAGCATGTATTTTATTACTTATCAGTACGGCCGACGATGTGAACACCACTTGGAACTATTATCATAATAGTTTCATTTATTTTGTGAACAAACACGCTCCTTTCCGCCAGTTCAGGATAAAGGGTCGTGACAGCCCCTGGTTTACCCCTGAACTAGCTGATCTCCTGCATGAGAGAGACTATCTTTGGGCTGAAGCAAGAAAATCTGGCTCAGACACTGATTGGTTGAATTTTCGACAGCTGAGGAATAAATGCATAACTGCCATCAAAGCTGCAAAACATACCGGGGTAACTGTGTTTAACTCCGACCTCCAAAAATCTAAACGACCCTAAAAAATTCTGGAAAACCATCAAATCTCTGTCAGGCATCCCCTAATCATCTGACCTCCCATCACAACTTCTC
>JAVCKU010000150.1:16186453-16199193 GCA_032273985.1 Hypsolebias coamazonicus | reverse complement strand
CCCCCCCCCCCCCCCCCCCCCCCCCCGGCTCTGTGGATACATCCAGAAAAATCAACACTTCTTGACCACATGTGACTTTTTATTGGGGTTTTTTTTTCACATTCCAAGATAAGACACTGCCACACATCTATCAGAAAATAAGACTACAAGTTAGTATAAATTATCTCTTTTTCTTTTCAAATATTAATGATGGTCTTCTTACAAACATACAGGAAATGCAACAGTCTTAACGTACAAAAGTCATACATCACTAGTTGAAATGATAAAAAAAGAACCAGCTTCATGCTCTGATCACTGATTTTATGTGTTTCTGCATTGAATCACGAGAGGTGAGGAGATTACCAGGGTCACAAAGAGGTCAAAGTTGCCTCCCTCTTGTTGAGTTTCTCTGGAGCCATTTGATCATACCCCCAAAATACATGTTGAAGCATAAATCTGCAACAACTGGGCTCAAACATGCAACCGAATGCATCAGTCATATAAAACTCCACCTTCGCTGCATAACGCTGAGACATTTTTATACGAGTGCGTTTGTATAATGGGGGTTTCACATAAAGAATCAAAATTATCATTGCTAAAAAAAAATTAAAATCAAGTTCACAGAGGTCCCAGAGCAATATCACCACCTTCTCTAATCTTACATTTGAGAAGGATATTTACAGATAAGGCACACAAGATGGTACAGTTTGACTGAACAAAGTCATGTAAGTAAAGTTTGTGAGAAATCTCACTTTGAATGTGGAAAATATCTCAGTGGGGTCTTGTTTTTTTATTTTTATTTTTTTAGATAAAATCACTATAATTACATTTATACCCCCTTTCTTTCCTCCAGACAGTAAAAGCAGCTGCTGCGTCCGTTACAGAAATGATTAAACTAGTAAAAGGGCACTTCTGTAGAACGAGACACAAACACGTTTGTCACTCTCTAAATTTTTGAAGCATGTCAAAACGCTTAGTTTTTCCCAGGGTTGACGACTAACAAGTCACATAAAATCAAGTGATAGGATTTTTTTTCTCTCTACATCCATGTCAAGGATGCTTGTTTTCATTGATGAGTGCTGTTTCTTTTATTGTCTCGCCTCCAACAATGCTATGTGCTGATGCTGCGTGATCTTTATCGCCCGGACGCTGTATTTGTGCAGCACGAAAAGAGAGGATTTGGCCTGAGGTCACTACTACAGTTCTCTCTCTGATTGGGCAAAATGAGCCGTGGGCAGCTCGTATCACAGTACACAGATTTCTTAAAAGCTACAAAACATGAGCAGTTCTAAAAAAGAAAGAAAGCAAATCACATTGAGGCAGACGTTCAACAAGTGGTCTTTTATAGTTTGCTTCACTTCCCCTCACTAACTCAGCTTCAGCTGTATCGATATATAAACACAAAATGTCGATGAAGCCGACGCAGATCTCTCTTCGCTTGTAAAAATCCAAAGAAAATGGATGCACGAGGTTTTATAAAAGTTAAAAAAAAAAAAACCTTGCAGGGTTGAAACCTCTGAATGTGCAAAAGAGGCGTACGCACCTCCGAACCTGAAGAACCGTGTTTTTTTTGTCCTGCGTTACAAAAGCTGTAGGCCTGAAAATGCACCTGCAGCTGTTTGTTTGGTGTGTGACCGCCATCACAAGGCCTGCAGCGAGATGTTACATTGACAGTGACTGCTAAAGTGAGAAATGAACGTCTGTGTCGATTTACAGCAAATTACCGATCCGCAGAAGCACGAGCTCTCTTTTCCCTATCTAGTCAAAGCTTGTGTAAAAATGTCAAATTTTCCTCGTCTGTGATGTTTGTATTAGAAAATTCGCCTAAAACTTTAACAAAAATTTGCTTCAAGTAAAAAAAAAAAAAAGGAAAAAAAAAAAATCCCACCCACGTATCTTTGGTTTATTTTTTTTAATATAAAAACACACTTGATAAAAAGACTTCTCTTTAATAACTGCTTTTTTTTTTTTGGTGTTTCAGTTTTAGCACAAACACTCTGATCTTTGCTGTGTAGTCACTCAGAATTGTCTTTTCTATCCCTGTTAATTTTGGGGGTTTTAATCCACGTATTTTCCTGCCTGTTTACGAGTGTGCTTTGTTTTGGCTTAGTTGTGTGTACTTTTGTGTTTTTTTTTTGTTTCTTGTTTTTTGCTTTTTTTTTTTTTTTTTTTTTTGGTGGGAAGGCGTGCTTTCTCTCACAGGCTCATACGGTGAGATCATCTGACCTGGCCCTGCTGCTCGCTTTGCTCAGTCGGCTCAGAGGTCTGGTGTCCTCTATTGTATCAGTGGCCTCCATCCCTGCTTCGTCTGGAGTTGACACCTCCCTGTTCACCTCTGCCTCTACATCCTCATCCATGCCCTCCGCTATTCTCCCTGCTTTAACCTCCGGCGGAGGCGCCTCCTCGGCCTCCTCCTCGTGTAATGTCACTCCCCCTGTCTCAGTAGTTTGAGTGTAGGAGGGCAGAGTCTCATCATACACCTTAGAGATGTCTTCCATGGGCATCACCTCTTCCATCTTCTCCTCCAGACCCTGGAAGGGTGGGGTCCCTCTGCCGGCCTCCATGCCAACTTCAGCCAAAGGGTACAGGTGCATTACAGGAGGAGCTTTCTCTTCTTCCAGTAACCTGTAGCCTTTGGATTTCTGCAGAGCGGGAACTGCTAGTGGGAGCAGACTCTTTCCATGAAGAGGCAGTGGCGCTGACCCCTCACCTTGGGCTGGGGCTGGAGTTGGCTTACGAAAAACAAAGCGGATTTTCTTCAGGCCCAAGTGGCTGATCTCCACAAAGTTGAGGAAGAGTGAGACGCAGGCCACGGCCAGCATGAAGATGATGAAGACTGTCTTCTCTGTTGGGCGAGACACAAAGCAGTCCACCGTGTTGGGGCAGGGCCAGCGGCTGCATTTATACAGTGGCAGGATGCGGAAGCCATATAGAAAGTACTGGCCCACCACAAAGCCCACCTCAAACAGGGTTTTGAAGATGATGTGGCAAATGTAGGTCCTTAGCAGGGTGCCCTCCAGACGAAACTTCTTACTTCCCTTGGTGCTGGTCTCCTTTGTGGTGCGGACACTTCCCTGATCAGGTGCCAGAGGGAGACGCTCCTCACTCAGCTCCTGCTGCCGACAAAGTTCTGCCTCCTCACGCTCTTTACGTTTCTCCTCCATGTGGACATGGTGCACGGCGTGGCCCACGTACACCAGAGACGGCGTGGAGACGAAGATGATCTGCAGCACCCAGAGGCGGATGTGGGAGATGGGGAAGGCCTCGTCGTAGCACACGTTCTCGCATCCAGGTTGCTGCGTGTTGCAGACATAGTCGGACTGCTCATCACCCCACACGAACTCTGCCGCCGTGCCCAGGATGAGGATGCGGAAGATGAAGAGCACCGTGAGCCACACCCGGCCGATCACCGTAGAGTGCTCGTTAACTTCCTCTAAAATGTTACCCAGAAAGCTCCAGTCACCCATGATCGGTCCGTAGCACTGCAGAATGAAGGGTGGGGTTGGGAGGGACATGAAGGGTGCAGTCGTACGAGGAGGGTGGGGTAGGCAGGACAAGGGGAGGGAAAAAAGGGCAACAAAAGTAAGCGATGCGGTGCCGAAACACGTCAAAATTCTTAGAAAGTGAAAGATTTGCAGCAATTTCATTCATCTGCATGGATTTAATTTTAAAAAGCTGAAAAAAAATTAACTTTGACAGGTATAAAAACATTTCTGCGCTTTGGTCAGTTCTGATTCCAGAATAAAAATAGTTTTTTTTATATACACCTGTATCCAGAAACATGTTCTGACTGAATACTTGTTCAAATTATTGATCTATCACTTGTTTCTCACTGTACCACGGTAAAACATAAACACTGCAATATATTCTGCTGTCTAAAGTTCTCAAAGACATTCCAGTCAAATCAATAAAGGCTAGACAACAACTAAAAGCTTTCTTCTGTTATGTGTCATTATTGGGTAAAAAGCAATCAAATGGGCAACTTGCCACAGCTGCGGCTCCGGCAAAGTTGAGTCCTGTCCCGTTCTCTTGGCACCCGGCAGGGAAAAGTGAACTTTTTTCTGCCCTCTTTCCCACCTAAAGCCCTGTCCTTGTCGCCCCACTGAGCAGATGTGAATGAATCGGCTCTGATGGTTGGTTTTTAGTTTGCCGCAATATTTAAGCTTGGAGCCAGACGGCCTTTATTTGCCGGGCGACGTGTGGTGACGCAGAAGACAATAGGATCAACAAAGGCCGAGCAGCGATGTATGGAAGCAGGCCTCAAGCTCCCCACACCAACGTGGACAGTACAAGGCCGGGGCATAGGGTCCACAGTCCAGCTTCTAACATGCAACTTTCTTACTTGTGCATGTTTCTGTCTACTGAAGCCTCGGGGCAGCAGATGTTTCAACCTCTGGCTGCAGCAGTGACCAACATTAGAGCAGAGAGGCAGGTCAGTAACCAACCACCAACTCAAGCGAGGAGTTTATGTTACTGTGCAGCAGCTCTGGATAATGTCATGTAGAGAACAAAATATTTCAGTGGATAAATCTCAATTTTGAAAAAAACAAACAAACAAACAAACAAAAAAAACAAACAAAGAACAACAAACCTTTGTATTTCTCATCAAGCATTGTTTGTTTTAAGTTGCCAGTACTTTTATTATTTAATAATTTGAAAAATATTTCAATCACCTTTGGCTTGTATGTCACACATGCATCTTTGGCCAACCAGTATAAGCAGCTAAAAATCAATCAAATCCAAAAAAAAAAGTCTTGGTACTTTAAATTTGCAGCAATATTCATTATTTTCTGATAAAAACATTTATATACAGGTAAATCAGAAATTAATAAGTACAAAAATTAAGGCACAATGTGTTACTAATAAGATACAACAATTTAGTTGTAACCAAATTTGAAATAAGGATGTCGAGTTTATTTTTTCATTTAAAATGGTTGCTTGTCCTTTGAAATTTCTGTTGATTTATAAATTACGGTACCATATTTTTGGACTGTAAGACTCACTTAAAATCTTTTAATGTTCTCAAAAGCCTTATAATCCAATGTGCCTTATGTATTAATTCTGGTTGTGCTTACTGACCTCGAACCGATTTTTTGTGCACACGGCGCTCAAGAATCTGTCAAAATGTTTTAGTTTGGCTTAATGCACCTTATATAACCTGAAAAGTACAATACACCAGATTTTCATTTGGTTATTCACTGTGACATTCCTAATTTGTTATTCCTTTTTTTTGGGGGGGGGGTCTTGACTATACATTACAAATTCTGTATGTCACGTGTTCACTTTGCCTTGAAAAGCTCTAAAAGTTCGCTTTTACATGTCAGAAAGTTTCCAGTACTGTGGACATATATGTGTCGTGTTACTTTCCTTGAAAGTAAAGAATGTGAACGTGTGTGACTAAACACCACAAAATAACTCTGTTGGGGGGTTTAGTCATTATTTTTATTGTCGGGTTAGAACAAAGTCAGCAGCAGGAATGGTTGATCGCAGGATGTTTGAAAAAAGAAGAGCTGAGCTCCAGGAGGTTCAAGTTCAATTAATAAAAAAAAGAGATTTAAAGGTTTTAGACACAGCTAAGATATTTAAAATAAACTTTACTAATGGAATAAATAGGGTAACTGAAATTATATTCAATCCTTTGATAGAATGTATTTTTAACATTCATGGGTCAAATTTTAACAAGAACACCTTGTTTTGCTTTTTTTTACACAAACTGATTTTTTTTTTTTACTGTTAACTGAAAGCAAAACCAATGACAGATCGAACTGTTGCATTTCCGACATTTTTTTAAATTTGCTACAACAATCAGAAAAAAAATGTAATTTTTTTCTGAACATGTTTTAAGGCTGTAAACCCGTTTTCCTGTCACAGTGAACAGTACATGATAATAACACTTGCCTCACAGAAAACGTTACCCTTTTTTTTCGGATTATAAGGCGCATTAAGTGAAACAAAACAGTCGGATAAGTCAAACTTTATTCAACTCATTCACAATAACTCAACATTGGTCAGTTGTACCACATAAAGTCAGTTCGAGGTCAGTAAGCACAACCAGTGTTAATACATAAGGCGCACCTGATTACCGTGTAAGGCTCCCTGTCGATTTTTTTTTATTTTTTAGAAAATTAAAAGATTTTAGTGCGCCTTATAATGTGAAAAATATGGTATCTTGTTGGAAACTCCAGTGAAGCCTTTCTGCATCAAATTAGTTTGTCCTTCTTGTCCATATGTGAGTTTTCTATGCTTTTTAGTTTCCTCGCACAGCTCATATCCATACATAATGGGTTAATTGGGAATTCTAAATTGATCTTAAATATATGTGAGCATGTGATGAACTGTTTACCTGTTGAAGGTGTCCTCCGTCGCCCCTCCCCCAATAAAAATAGGCCCTGAACAGATTTAAGTGTGTATAGAATGAGGTTGATTGTTTAAAGATTCTCCTAAATGTTCAAATGCTCACCAAGAAATGTGTGTGTGTGTGGGTGTGTGTGTGTGTGGGGGGGGGGGGTGGACCGGAGGAGTAAACGCAACAGAAAACATTTGTTTCATAAAATATCTGAAGTAGTGTGGATTCAGATTTCAAACGTATTTGAAGGTTGATGAAACATTTGATGACATTTTTTTTTATTCTGCACCATTTCATGCACTGCAAACAAAGTATAGTATATACATATATAAAAAACTAACAGTTGTAGTTGTGACATGAAAGTTTAACTTGATATCTAATTAAAATGATACAAATTGAAAATTATAAATGTAATTTATGCATTCTCTGATTAAAAACTACTTGTTTGCCTTAAAACAAAAAAAGTTGCACATTTTTTCGGGTGATGGTTTGTCAAATGATTAAAGCTTGTTCGTCATTTAAATTTATTTGAAACATATTGTTAAAACCAAAAAAATGTGTTTTCTTTTATCCATTTGTAAAATAGAGATCTTTTCATCACAGTGTTGTAAAATGTAAAACAATATTAGCAACTGTGTACGAGCAGTAAAACACTTTGTGTCAACATTTAATGAACGGCACACAAACTACACTTCAACAGTGAGAAAGTTTATTTAAATAAAGTTTGTATTTATTCCATGACCAAACATTTCAAAACTTGCTCTTCTTGTGAATCTGATGCACCAAATTAAAGGAACTTGCAGAACAATTACATGGCAGCGACAAGCGTTCAGAGTTTATTTCTATTTGGACATCTCATTTCCCTGTGCACAGTCAAATATTCAGATTCCACAAGTGATATTTATTCAAATAACTGGAGCCAATAACATGTTTGAACAATGGAGTTTTCACTGAAGACTGAAGTTTCCATATACTTTTATAAAAACTCCTCAAGTTTAACATATTTCCGTTCAGAAATTTGGTTTAAAATTTTCACATGACATTCTTTCTTCAGAATGAAAACATGAGTTCAATTGTATTTTTGTTACTTTTAATTGAATTAAAAAGGGCATATGATTTCATTAAAAAAAAAAAAAGAATAAGCAGCACATCACCCTGAAGGGTTTATATTAGATCACATCAGTAGCATCCATCAGTGGGAGTCATCAATTCTTTTATGAACGTCCCTGCTCTCTCTTGGTCGTAGAGTCATCGCCTCACAACTAACAGCGTTCACATTTTTCTGTGACATCTCTGAGCTGGTGAACTTCCGTGTCCATATGTTGAGGTCTTCTCTCTGACATCTGGCCTGATGAAGATTTGACCTCCATTGATCCCACAGTGATTTATTTGTTTGTTTTTAAGTAAATTATACAATCTTAAATGAAAAATAACACCATAAGTTATTATTTAATTTTAGTTAATGTTTTCAGATGCTGGACTTTTTTTCTGACTCGTGGCATCAAGGCACAGGAGTGTGTCTTAATGGACACAACTACTCTCCATACATTGAAAAGCTGTGATAGCTTCCCTCAAGTCAAAGAGACAGTGAAAAAGTCCAAATATTTGGGAGTTTTGAGATTACACATGGGCCAACCCATTGCATTTGAGGTTAGAAAGCACGTTCAGAGCTCTGTGGAGGCATCAGTGTGTATCCACTGAGCTGTGGGGACCAGGGGACTCTCCTTTAAAGAGCAGGGTGTTGGTATAGTGGACGCTTGCATGTTAAGCCCCACGGTGCAGCCGTGAATGGCACCAGGATTTCACACAAAGACATGATGTCATGATGCAGGGTGGGGACTCTATTGAGCTTGTGCAGTGAGGCGTGAGGCCAGATTAGACCTCTGAAGCAGGGCACCAACCGGCCTTTAATCAGGATACCAACACATTAGCTAACATATCATATGGCTATCTGCCTATGGCACAGTGATGCCACGTGACCAGAGGGTCTTTGGGAGACAGGAAGTAACAGAAATCTTTTGCACTGAACTCATCTATGTGTTGCAATTTAAAATGTGCTTCATCTAACAAAATGATTTAAATATGTGTTGGCAGAAGTTTGGTTTGATTTAGCCTCCTTGTTGACTTACACCCAGTGAACATTTGTCCCCACTCCCTGTCAGAAGAATAGTCTAAATGTGCTCAAAGTAATGTGTCTTTGATTTATGAATCCTAAAACATCCATCCATGGTCTTTACCTGCTTCTTCCTTTTTGGGTCATGGGGGTCACTAGTGCTTGTGTCCAGCCGTTACTGTGTTAGAGGCAGAGGACACCCTGGACAGGTCACAGGTCCATCACCGGGTGAGACAAACGAGACAAACAACCATTCACTCTCTCACTCACACCTAGAAACAATTCAGCGTTACCATCAGTCTAACTTGCATGTTTCTGGACTGTGGGAGGAAACCAGAGTACCTGGAGAAAACCCATGGAGAGAACATGCAAACTCCACCCAGAAAGGCCTCTGGACTGGGATGTGAACCAGGGTAACCTGCTAACTGAGAGGCAGCAGCTCCACCAACTGCGCCACCGTGCTGCCCTGGTACGACAGTGACGGTTAAATGAGTTTTGCAAGTAGTTAGGAACAATCTAACTTTAGCATCAGAGCATCTTGATGAAAACTATTTGAAAAATTAGGGAGTGATAAACCATCTGACTGATGTGATTCTGGACTTCCTGTTCTCCAGACAAAGTAAGAAGATTTGTCTCTGTGGGACGGCCTTTTGCCAAAAAGGATGCAGGTACCGCCGTCAGACCTCCACCAGCCAACAAAAACATGGAAACCTCATCAGTGCCTGGGCTGGACTGAGGGAGGAGCACCTTCCTCTTTGCAAATCCTCCTCTGATTAGCAGGAAAGGGTCTTCGTCCTTTGACATCTTTTTGTCTCTTCAGTATTCACGGAAAAGGTTCTGGTTTCCCAGGTCATCACCGCTTCTAGTTGGTCTTGGCCAGACTTTGCCTGCTGGACCAACTTTGATGTCAGCTGAGGAAATGTGACTGTACATAGGTACATAGTTGGGGGAATGCATGCTGGGATTTTTGTCTTTGTGGTCTGCATGCTGTGAACCCATGTGGACACTCCTGTCTATAAAATGACTAAAAACACTTTGAGGATTCAATGACAAATCTGAGGGTGAGGGTTAGATATCTTTGTTGTCCAGTTAACGTTGCTTGTCTGGTTCCACGTGTTGTTTAACAAGTCAGATTAGTTCTCACACACATTTATCCTGTGACGAGGTTCTCTATAAGAAAATCTAGTCTAAGGCCAGTTTTATAGTTTGAGACTAAACTCAGTAACGGCTCGTTTATAACATTCAACTAGCCAATAAGAAAGATGTTCTTTGATGACGAAAATTACAATTAAAGAGAAGATCATCTTCCCACTTAAACTTTGTTTTGTGTAAATTTTCATGGCTTTGACTAATTTACCCACATCCTATATCACTTCATGAAATCCTCTTCCCATGCTCGCATTAATATTTTATAAAGTTCTGTAAAAGTGTTTTGTTCAAAAAGGTGTTTTGTGATGATTCCCAGTTGACATTATTTTTAGTCGGACTTGTCTCTGTGTGAAGAACAACAGGATCAAATCCTGAATGAAACACCCATGACCTCCATCTGCTCAGCTTCCTCTCCAGTTTCCCGGGTTGGACTCCCTGCAGGCTGCTGAAACTCACATCCACTGGTCCACTGGTCCACAGTTGTACGGTTCTGTGACCCCTCAGACCGCCTGTTGTGTTTCTCTGTAGTGCTAAAGTCACGGACCCTCGCAGTCAACGCTTTGTTGCATTTGGGTCGCTGCCACCAGAGATATTACTCTGCAGTCATGGAGCAGGAAATCAAAAATAAACCGTGGACCGTACTAAATTAGTGGGGATAGCTTTTTAATCCACTTCTGTGTAACAAAAACTTTTATTCTCAGGAATCATGTGCGAGCCACTTTTAAGAGAGGAGGCAGGACAATGTGGGAGACTGACTCAATCGGCTGCTTTAATTTAAGCAAACACTGCAACGAGCAGAAACGATGGTATGTGTCAGATTCCCCTCAGTTATAAGAATCTATATCTTCATCCACCACATATTTTTCCTCATAATATTATTGAGTTCTCGCCAACATGTGGGATACATTCAGTGTCATGGTGCAAATCTCTGCCGAGTCAAACACGTTCAGCTTGAATGGAAAATGGGGATCGGTCTGCTGCATCGTTCAATCCCCTGAGGAAGTGCATCAGTGCAACCAGAGGAAGTTGATTCTGCTGCTCAACAGATCACTGTTTATGTTGGGCCACCGCAGTGATTCTGGGGACAGTGTCAACTTAACCGTGGTTCAAATCTGAAACAGTAAAATAACATGCAGACATGGTCTTTTCAGAGACAGAGACAAAGACTTTTCCTGAGACCGTGCACAAACAAGCCATACTTATTACTACTGTTACTCCAGTGTCGTGCACCAGAACCTTTGACATGCTAACTTGGACCTTGCTAATAAGAACTTCTTGAGGTTTTGATATTTCTCTGAGAATTACTTTTTTCACATTTGATTTGATATGGAAACCCATTTGAACATGTTTTTCTGCAGGATGACAAATCACAACACAGCCCAGTTTCTGTAGGTGGTACCCAGAACTTATCGCACTGTATCTGGTACTACAGTAGCAGGTTATGGTCCAGGTTAGTATCTGGTGCCTGACAATGACAGAAAACAAGTTATTCAGTATTATGAAGTGACTTGTGACATGATCAGCTGTTGTGTTAAACCCATGTACCGGCAGACAGAAGACAACAAATGTGTAAAGATGATCTAATTATTTAAACCAAAACCAAGATGTTGACGTGGCAGCAAAACACTTGAATGAATGAAGGAGATGACAGAGAAATAGAACATGGCATGCTTTCAAACACAATCCACAGACACAGGAAAAACACAAAGACGCTGAATATAAAGGGACGTTGACAAGACAAAATGACAAACACCTGGAGTGATTAGGATTGAGGACAGGTGAGACTGAAGCTGACAACAAGGAAGAGAAAAACACTGTGGAGTGCAGGAAACACAAGGATTAACAAAATGATAGGACAAAACACAGATTCCTGCAGTACCCCCCACTCAAGGGATGGCACTGACATCTCAAAAGAAAACTGTGTGCAACATGAGTGGGAGGAGGGAGCAAACGAATGATGGATGGCACAAAAGGAAACACAAGGACCAAAGAACCAAAAACCAACAGGGTCAACACTTGGGAACCAATAAAATACTTTGTAAACATATCTCAGCCAAAAAATTGGTTTAAAAAAATGAGAAAAATCCATAACTATGTTGCTTTGGCATAAAAGTCGCAGGGCATGTAAATTATGAAGAAAAAAAACACATGACTTATAGGGTGAAAAATATGGTATGTAGCTATCAGATGCATGAGCTACCAGGTCTTATATTACAAGTTTCACATGTCCAAAACAAGGCAGCAGGAAACATAAAAAAAGGAATTAAATTAATGTAACTTTCAAACTCAATAAACCTGCAAACACTAACAGGCTTTATCCGTCTGCTCCCTCTTCTAAGAAATATTTTGCTATAAATTACAAATACCATCCGTCCCTGGAGGCACAACAAACATCAGCTTCCTTTCTTTGAATTCTGGTGGTCCTGCAGACACTCTGTCTTTAGATAAGAAGCTCTGCTCTTTGTTTCACACAGAGAAAACAAATGCAGCAGGGGGTTTTTTCTGTTGGATTGTTGGGGATTGGTTGTTATCTCCATCATGCTTTGCACATGGCAGCAGAACAGAGACGTCGTGACATCCAGGTACACAAGAGTGCAAGGTTGTCTGTGTGTCCCCTCAGCGTCTTGTCCTCCAGACCCCCTTTGTTTCTCAGGAAGGGGTCCTGCATGGACATTTGTCAGCAGGATAAAGCCATTGCTGAGGACATGGGGTGCTTTATGTTTTTTCAGTGGATATGTGAACTTTCTTTTTGCACAAACACATAATTTAGAAATAGATTCACTATTTCTTTTCTAATTATTAAAAAAAAAACTCTTCCAAAGAGCTACAGAAGTCTTAGAACTTAAAAAAAGGCGTTTGATACTGTCGATCATAGCATTCTTTTTGATAAATTATATGGTATCAGAGGATTGGCTCTGCAGTGGGTGTGCAGTTACTTAAAAAACAGGAAACAATTTGTGCAGATGAATGATGTGAGATCGGATTACTGCACCATTACATGTGGAGTTCCTCAAGGATCTGTAATTGGTCCAAAGTTGTTCATCTTGTATGTAAACGATTTGGTTAAGGTGTCTAGCCACCTTAAATGTGTTCTTTTCGCAGATGACACAACTTTTTTTTGTTCTGGTAAGAATATTGAACAGTTATTGGAAT
>JAVCKU010000150.1:16039030-16052058 GCA_032273985.1 Hypsolebias coamazonicus | reverse complement strand
ACAGGTTTCAACCGTGAATTTTTGGAACTTCAACAAGACGCAGGATTTTTCCCGAGGTCGGCCTGTTAGCTTAGCTCATAGCTTAGCTTCTCAGCTTAGCTGCTTTTAACATCCAAAAACATGATTTTGGACGGTTAAAATGGATTTTAAAGAGAAAAGAGAAAGGTAGGGGTTATTGAAGAGGAGTTGAGCCTTTTGTCATCCATTGTCTTCAGTAGAAAGAGAGACAGGGAGAAACGATAAAGCAGATAAATGAGGTTAATAATTTTCATTTATCATGCAATTAATAATTTATTGTTTATTGCAACAGGCCTAGATTTGTGTATTTATTTTTTCATGTAGATTTTTGCATTTTGAGGAAGGATGAAAACGCATGTTATCCACCTCTTAATTTCACTGACATTATACATCAGTCCTGCAATTTAGTCACCTTTCATCTGTCTTTGACTCGCATGCTGAGAGCAATTTTTTTTTAAATGTTTTTATCAAATATGCAGCTGCTAAAACAAACCAAGTTATCAAAAGTGACCCTGTTCTTTCAAGGTATGTTGTTTTTCAAGCAGCGTTGCATCCTGTTATCTATAACTTTACAACAAATTATGGCGACTTAATTCATTATCTGTTCATTTTTCCACTCTATAGAAAACTTTAGTAGCCTAAAACACCGAGGAAATGACATCCATACTTAATAAACAGCACCTAAGAAGTAAAAGGATAAAATTTAAAATGGAAAGAAATCACTATTAGTGCATACAAAAATACCTACTTCTATAGTCTATAACCTTCTTAATAGTCAGCTGTAAAATGGTTTAAGGTATTCTTATCTCATCAGCTGCTTGAATTAAAACATGTTTAACAAATTTAAAAGATTAAACTGTATGCCTTAATTTAAACTCAAATCAATCACATTCATAAAATTCACAGCGTTAATTTCCATATGTGGCATGAAGACACCTTCTGGTCCAACAGATGTATGAAGGATATTTACACCGTGAGCGAAGCTATAATCTGTTTAGCATGGCTGCGTGTAATTTCACCTTCGAAAAGATCAATTTTCACATACCGGTAATCAACAAACACTTTGAGTCGTAACATTGCAGCATATAAAAGCCTCGATGCTCCTAAAGGTCAGTGTTAAAAGTTGATCATTTTTATTATTCTAACATCTAATATTCATCTGCTTGTGTACAAATACATAACCTGTCTTCAAATGGGACAAGAGTGGAATATCCTTTAATATCCTTTTACTTCAAAATCTAATAAGGGTCCTCTGAAGTCTTATGTTCCCAACAAGATCTAAAACTGCAAATAGTCAGCAGAGCAGGCAACATAATCCTTCATCTGTTGGGTTTCAGTTCACTGACTAAGAGAAACAGAAACTGTAGCTTTTAGCTTGTTTAGCTTTTCTAAAAGTAGAGCTTTGAATGGTACCTTACTTTAGTTGTATTGGAACTAATATTATTTATAAAGTCAGAATCAACTTCTGTGCCATGAATTTTGGATCCAGATGCCAGCATCCATTTTAAGCTTGGCAGTTTTAAGTTCTTTATTTTCTAAACCCATGTTACTTTTACTTTGAAATCATGACATCTTGGATCTTATTACTGTTTTTCTTTTGCTTTTTGTTGTTGGATGTAACTGGGACCCTGTGTACATAATCTTGTTTCATCACATGTAACACATGTGGTGCAAATGACAATAAAGAATCTCTGACTCTGACTGACTGATGACAGTTACAATTAGGCCTGTCACAATAACAATAAATTAATGAATCGCATGATAAATGAAAATTATCAACCTCATTTTCATTTATTGGTTTTATCGTTTCTTCATGACTCTGTACTGAAGACACTGGATGACAAAAGCTCAGCTCCTCTTCACTGACCCCTGCCTTTCTCTTTAAAATCTGTTTTAACGATCCAAAATCACATTTTTTGGATCATTAAAAGCAGCTAAGCTGAGACGTTAATCTATGAGCTAAGCTAACAGGTCAACCTCTGGAACAAACCTCTGTCTTGTTGAAGCTCCAAAATTCACAGTTGAAACTTGTGCCTTTGTGTTAAGAAGTTGTTTTTCTCTGCAAAAAGAAGCTGAGAACTTGTTTACTGATTTTTTAATTAAAAACCTTTGTGTGAAAAATGTTATGCTAAAGAGCTCAAAGCACCGAGTATTCGCCATTTTGAGAACCGAAGTGAGACAGCCCCTGTCACGTCAAGGGGCCTCCCTCCCATTTTTCTTAGAGACACGCTGCTTGCTCCCTCACTATCCATCCTTCGGTTCAAACTGTCTTATACTGCCATCTAGTGACCAAAAAAGGTACTACAGGCAAAACAAATTAACCAACATTTCGACTTAAATTTGACAATAATTACTAATTACTGTAAAATTTCAAACAATATTATCGTTTATCGCAATAATTTCTGAGACAATTAATCGCCCAGCAAAATTTATTATCGTGACTGGCCCAATTAAAATCCTTCAATTTTCTCAAAAACCGCCAGTGAGCCTTACAATACGCCTTATGCATTAATTCTGGTTGTGGTTACTGACCTCGAACCGATTTTATGTGGTTATTGTAAATGAGTTGAATAAAGTTAGACTTATCTGTTTTTCTTCTCTTAATTTGTATTATTTTTTTAAAAAAAAAAAAAAAAAAAAAAAAAAAAAAAAAAAAAAAAAAAAAAATCAGACTTTTTTTTAGTTTATTACCTAAAAATTATTTTGAAACGGTATCAAATGAGGAAATATATTGTTTCAGCTCAGACATGATGCGAACACAAGAGGCATCCTGAATGACAACCCCAAGAAGACTGATACAAAACAAGCTGAGTCAGAAATGATTCATTACATCACTTTTGTCTCCGCTTCATGCTTTTCTTGCAACAACAATAAATCCTTATGCAAACTTTAATACACTTCAGGAAATCACTCTGGTATAAACAAAACAGACAAAAAAAAAATTTTTTTTTTTAATTGTTTTTATGGATCTAAGCAACAAGTTCAATTTTATTAACTTCAAAGTCTACAAAAGGAGCATTTCTCAAACACAATTTTCTTTTCCTTAGATATGTTATTGAGAAGCAGCAGGGTGGCCCAGTTGGTAGAACTGTTGCTTCTCAGCGAGAAGGCCGTCGGATCAAGTCCCAGCCCAGGACCTTTCTGGATGGAGTTTGCATGTTCTCTCTCTGCATGTGTGGGTTTTCTCCGGGTACTCCGGTTTCCTCCCACAGACCAAAAACATTCATGTTAAGCTGATTGGTAACTCTAAATTGTCTCTGAGTGAGAGAGTGAATGGTTGTTTGTCTTATTTGTTTCCGTGTCCCTCTGATGGACTGGAGACCTGTCCAGGGTGTCCCTCGTCTCTTGCACAGTGATGGCTGGACATGGGCACCAGTGACCTCTGTGACCCAGAAAGGAGGAAACGGGTAAAGATAATAGGTGGATGGATGTTGTTGAGGTCTAGCATTTGTGTACAGTTTAAAAGCTAAACATGGAGGTTAAGTTAGAATCAATTGAACTGAAATAGGAGTTCAAATCCCCATATCAGCATTCTTATTATGATCTAAATCACACGAAACTCAAGGTTTGTGGGCCAAAGATTCAGTTCATTTCAGTTTGTATATGGCCAAGCTGCAAAAGAAGTTTTCTTGGGGCACTGTACAAAACATTCAGATACTTTATAAAAGCCAATTATTGAAAGTTATCTAAGGAAGCAGACTGTGTTGAAGCTTCACTTTATCGCAGTCTCCCATCCTGAGCAAGCACACGGGCAACAGTAGAAAGGAAAAACTCCCTTTTAACAGGAAGAAACCTCCAGCAGAACCATTCTCAGAATGAGTTGCCATTTGCTTGAGATGGCTGGGGTTTGAGAGGACAGGAAGTAGGAACAGACAAACATAAATGACATGTCCAGGGGTCAAAGAAACTGTCCAGATGACCTGACAGAACATTATTGGATTTTATATCTGTAACAAACTTCTGCTCCTTAGCTGGAAATGAATGACTTTAAATATGAGTTTGGTTCTCAGTCCATTTCTTTATTAAGAACTTACATTGAACCTTTTACAGGATGGTAAAGAGGTATTTTTCAGACAAAGTAATTGTTGAGTCCATTTTTTTCCCCATTGTGTCAAAACTTGACAAGGTCCTTTATACATTCCAAATAAGTTACACAAAACATTGAGATACGCAGAAAAAAAAGAGACACCAAGCAGTTGCTGAAACTAACCATGACCAATAATCAAGAAAAGCCAATTTCCCTTAAAAACACCAAAACTGGTAAGCATGTTATACTGAGGTACACCAGATATTTTAGATCTTTCCCATTATAGACAAAAAAAATAAAATAAAATTAAAAAAAAAATCATAGAGCAGCTTACCAAAGAAACTTGTTACAAAAATCATTCTAAATCTCTAACAAGATGTTTATTTTTACAATCATAAGGGTCAAACAGGCATATGCAAGTTTAAAATATAGATTCCCAAAAGTAGTTCAACCTAAAATTACTCGCAAAACCTTATAAGGTTCTTTACGGTACTGTCAGAAAATGAATGACTAGTATAATTATAAGGTGCATGTCTTTTAAAAACAATTGAGAATGTATTTGAAAATGGTATATCTGACTGCATTTACTGATATTAAAAACAGAAAGTAATTTGAAGGCGCAACATCTCCTTTGGTGAAAAAGATTGTTTTCCAGTAATTTTCCATATATCACATTTCTAGGATAAAAAAAAAATCAACATAAGTAACTTTCATGAATCCCTTTGCTTTTCTAGAGTAGACTCCAAAGGAGAACAGAAGTACTAAAACATTAAAAAGCAGCTTTTCAAATTTTTTTAAGCTAGTTCACATTACAAGAGAATCATTAGTTGTGCCCATTTTCTATTTTTTTCCCTTGCATTTTGTAGGTCACAAAGTTGAGTTTTTAACTTTCCATGGAGTCTAAAAACTCATTTTCAATGATGTCTTCCAGCCTTCTCATGACTGCATGCGAGCTGGCTGCTGGGTAGTCTGCTACAGGGAAGTGGACATCTGGCTGGCTCCCGGTGGGGGGAGGGGCCTGGAAAGAACAGCAAAGGGTGCGCAGGAAAGGCAGCAGCTGGGTGATGGAGGACAGGGAGCGCCGAGTAAGAAGGGGGAACTCCAAGTGTTCAGTGGAGGATTCCTCACTAAGTTCATTTAGAGCCTGAAACAACAAAGTGAAGCACATATTTTAAAATAAAACAAAGTAACATAAGTAAAGTAAGTTAAAATTCCATTTAAGCGACCATTTCAGGCTCGTTTATAAGGGAATGAACATGGTGCTGTACCCCATAGCGCTGCTGAATCCCTTCCAGTACTCTGACAACATGTGGCGTGCACTCCTGTTCACCTTCAATCAGTGCACTCTCTGGACCACTGTAGCGGTTCACATCCACCTCAGGAACAAATGCCCAGCGATACCTGCAAGACAAACAGATAGGTGTTCGTGAAAATAATACCCATTCTAAATGAGCTACAGTAGTCCCTCGATACTTCACGGTTCGACTTTTGAGGACTCACTCTTTTGCGGTTTTTCAACGTAAGATCGTACACGACACATGATTGGCGATAGGGTAAGACAGACCCCATCCGCCCCCTCCTTTCTCTTTCTGAGGCTGTCTGTCTGCTCTGCTGTGACAGTCAGTCTTTCCCCATCAGTACTGCTCAAAGAGCAGCGACGAACACTTCACCACTTGCTCTTGTCGAGGGTGGATGCCTTTCCCCTCCTCTACTCTTGCTTTGCTGCTCTGTCCTGTCTGTGAAACTGCTTCTGAGCCTCTCTCATACATTAAGAACTGTAATTTTGCTATGGATCTGGTCAGTTGGCCTCTCAATGCAAATGATAACATTTCTCAATGATGAGACAAGCTTCAGGCGAGCCGAACTGCCCTGACGACATGCACACAGCTGGATATGTCTTTGAGTCCTGGGGGAAGTGGAATGTGATGAGTCTATCTCTGCTGTCAATTGGGGACGTTGAAGATGAATATATAATTGGATTTATAATAACAGGTTTCCTGCTTTTTGGAATTGTCTGGTTCCTGGTTTATCAACATACAAAGAAGGCGGCTGCAGCAAGATTGGCTCTGGTCAGGCTGCCGGCCTTATGTGATGGTTTGCTCTGTGTCTCGAGCACCCAGACTCAATTGCTTAGCGAAATGAACCATAAACTGGATTATGATTTGTGAGAATCACAGGCCATTTGCACCCCCTAGGACTCGCTGGCAGGATGGTTCAGATCTTGGGGAATATTCTCAGGCATGGACCAGTGGTGCGTCCACTTAATTTGGATGTTTCGGAATCTATGTGAGACCAGCAAAGACTCAAAGATGATAAAATTCAGTAAATTTTTGCCTGTCTCCAAAACAAATGTTTATCTGAATTTGGCTCCCTTGGCTGGCCTTGGCAGGTCACTTTATCTCCAATAATTCTCAGTCGGGTTATCTGGATAGTTTCTTTTTTATAGAGCTGTTTCGCCCTCTATCCGAAGGGCTTCATCAGTCACGGCTCTATAAAAAAAGAAACTGTCCAGATGAGCTGATTGAGAATTATTGGATTTAGTACCTGGATGATTAGCATGCACCTTGTTGCCATCTTATCTCAATTCGCCTGGAGACTCTGTACATCTGACCCCTCTCTCCCACCAAGAAAGTCTATGGGCCTATTGGTGGGAAACTGGCTGAATAAACATTGTGCCATCATTTCAGGACTCTTGGATTCTCCCTGGTGCTGTCCTTGGCCAACCTCGGCACTCCCCGAGAATGTTTACGGATCTCACCAGCGGGAACTGGTTGATTATCCCATTGTTATCAGAACTCCTACAGTGCCTCTGGGGGCGTCCTTGGACACATTCATCGCCCTTGTCGTCTTCCCCTCCCCTGTCACCATGTGCTTATATGGGTGGGGTGCTTTTTTTCAATTTCATATCTCTCATTGGCCATTGAGAGACAACCTGCAAGGATTTTTTTTTTTGCCTCCAAATCCTGACGTTGTTACTGTCACAACTTTTTTGTCTATCTAAACAGGTCTCACTTGTAAAAGAGTCTTCAATGCTCAATGAGATTTATCTGTGTAAATAAAGGTTGAATTGAAAACAGATCAGATGAACAGAGAGTGGGTGAATGCGGCTCTCTCAGGTGTAAGACAGACCCCCCCCCCCTGCCCCCTCCTTTCTCTTTCTGAGGCAGTAGACAGCAGAGCAGAGACAAACAGGTGGGCGCACAACAGACAGCCTTGCAAAAAGGAAGACACAGGTGTGCTCTTTTAGAGCGTTCAGAGAGTTTAGAACATTGTTAAGAACATTGCAATCGTGTGGGGTTTATAAAGCCTTAAAATATATAAATAATAAAATAAATATAACATCCCTACTTTGCAGATTTTCACCTATCACAGGTGTCTGGAACATAACCCCCACGATAAATGAGGGACCACTGTATTTCAACAACATGCAGGCATGCCTTTAATATCCTACATTTGAAAGAGTGGCATCTTCTCAGGAGGAAAAGCCAAGGAGGTGTCCAGAAACTTGCAGGCTGACAGGTACATGTCCAGCTCAGCCTGAGAGAAGTTCATTGGTCCATTTCTGTTGAGGGCTCCACGGACAACTTTAGCCAGCCTTGGTGGTACATGAGAAAAGACAGTGGGAGTTTAAAATGAGAGATTATATCAAGGTATTAATGAAATATTTAATCAGTGAAAGAAATTGCTCACTTTGAGACGTCTTTATCTGCCTGCAGAGCTTTCTCTAAACGTGCAAAAGTGCGTATCTGAAAACAAAATTTCAAAAACAAAAAAAAAAACCTAATACAATCACAAGAAACACACCAATGACACCATAAATTAAATCTGGTTCCTGGAAAGTTGTAACTTACAAGTTCTGTGACCATTATGGGCCAGAGGGATGTCAGGTGTTGGGGTGAGATCCGCAACAAGAGAACACGAAACATCAGGAACATCTGGGCAAAAACAGCTGCGCTTGAGTTTGTTCTTAAAGTCTCTGTGAGACGTTCTGAAAGGAAGAAGAAGAACAGGCTCGGTTTTAACATAGTTTATTTTCAAGTTGATTAATAGCAATTACAAAAATCTAAACAAATGTCGAGGGAATTTAGGTAAAGGTTATGGATGTTTATCATTAAATGTTAAATTAACATTGAACCATGTGTGCGAGGTCAGAGTCTTTTGTCTCCTCAGAGAGGAGCCTGCAGGCACAGAGGAGCAACTGATAAAACTCCAAGGCCTTCTCCTCATCTGTAAGCTGGAAAGCCATGGTCGTCTTGACCTCGCCTCTGTTTGATAAGCGTGTATTAAAGCATTCTCACCGTCCAGCGCAGATTCTCACTGACGAGGCTCTAAGCATACGACTTTTGCATATCTGTAAAAGCTTCCTCGTGACCGTCTACCCTTGCACGTAAAGACTGGTTTAAGAATCTTCTTGTGTCCTCAGAGTGACTTAATTGAGTAAACAGATGATGAATGGATATTGATTTATCCAACACAAATATCCAATAACAGCACTCCACCTTGAATAAGAGGAAGATAGAGATGATACTGGTCGAGTTCACCACTGAACATGGAAAACGCCTGGCGCTTCAGCAGCATGGGTTTCTGGTCGGCACTAGAGAACAATTTCAGGGAGCTGCTCTGCATACCTGTCAGAGAAATAAATAGATTTTTTATGAGTCAACAATGACAGAAAGATCACGTTTTTTTTTTTTTGTATGATGGATAGAACATAAAACCCCAAAATAAAGACAACTTCTTTTCTGGATCAATTATTATTAGCAAATAATATTAGACATTTGCCTTTCTGCTTTGCTCTAACAAACAGTTCTAATTTGATCAAAACAAAACAAACAAAGCCTGTACTATATCTGAGAAAGGCTCTTATGATGAGGAAAAAAAAAGAGTTTTGAACAAGACGACTGGCTTTATTTAAGTGGTTCTCACCCAACAAGTCTTTAAACATGGTCTTCTCATGAGTCAGCAGGTGGTCAATAATTGATTTCCAACTACAGAGAAAATAAGGTAAACAAACAGCAGATATTGTCTTAAAGTCTTAAAATATAGAGATCTAAATAACTACGAATAAAACTGAAATGTCATAGGTGTGTTATAATCATGTTATGTTCCTGGTGTAGGTTGTTGAGGAGTAATATTAATTAAACATTTACATCCAAGAGATAAACATACTCACTTGTGTGCACAGGAGGCATCCATAGTGAAGAAGAGGGGTTCCATAAAGAGCTCGAAGACCTCCTTCTTCCAGGCTCTTTTGGTGTAAGCATATCCACTGAGACTGCTCAACAGCTGAGCACCTGCTTCAAAGCTGGGCATGTTGTAGGCACTGCAAGAGGAAGAACAGGTTTCTGGTAAGCCCTAAGAAAGTGAATATTAATATTATGAAGGCACTTCATCAGTGATCACCTGTGATTCTTGAGGTAGGGGAAAACATAGTAGAGGAGACGTGAGATGAGAGGAACTGCTTTTTCTTTCTCGTCGCTGCGATACACCATGTCCAGGAGGGGTGCCAAGATCTATAAAAGAAGGCCGTGTGTTAGCATACAAAAAACCATCTACAGTTTGTCTAAAACAATAAGAGGTTGATCAAGCTTTACCTCAGCAAGCAGTTTAAGCGCCTGCACACTATAAACAGAGGGAGCAGAGGACGACACCATAGCGTTCGTTTGAGTCACTGACTCTAAAAAGGACAGCAACAAAAAAAGAGACTTCATTAATCATTTAAAAATTCTGTTTTCCAATTTGCAGTTCAGATATTTTCCTGTATGTATTTATTTAATGTTGACAATGGATTTTTGATTGGAACGTGTTAATACAATGCTAGAAATAAATGATTCATTCCTAATTTAGTGAACTTTTTAATGGCAGGCTTAGGGTTTATATTAAACCCCTTAATGTCACTTCCTGCTTGCTCTCAACGAAGACGGTCGCTTCACCCGCTCCTGCCTCCCTCCTGCTTTTGCTTTCTCGTCCTGTGAACCTTTTTCAGTGCCTCTCTCTACATATCTTCTAAACTGTAAATCATGGATTTGGTCAGCTGGTCTCTCAACGCAACTGATAAAATAAATTAAAAAAAAAAATCAAGCAGAGTCTGCCTGTCCTAAAACATATGTTGTTATCAAATCTGGCTCCCCCGCTTGGCCTTGAATAGGCCAGTTATCTCAAATTCTCCCAGAGTTTATGTGACTAATGACACTCTGCAGTTCCTCTCCTCCTCCTACCCTTTCCCAAGGAAATCTGTGAGCCTTATCAGAAGTGAGCCGCTGATAGACACTGTACCATCTTATCAGAACTATGGAACATTCTGGCCGTGTCCAAGGACAACTCACAGCCATTGTTGACCTCCTCATCCATAAATGTATTATGGTGTCATTGTATGTTGCAGTTTATGTTGCAAGGTATCTTTTTTTGTTGTTGCAACTTTCACACTGTTCCCCAGCCAGGACATGGTGTGAGATATTGCTTTTTTTTTTTTTTTTTTTTTAAATTCATCCACCCACACGTGTTGTATTTTACTAATATAATTTGTTTTTATGTAACAAGTCACTCTTGTAAAAGAGTCCTCGAGGCTCAATAGGAACTAGCCTGTATAAATAAAGGTTGAATGAATGCACAAATGTCGAAATGTTTTGAAAGAGGGACAAAACTGTGTGCAAGCGACTTTTGTTTTCTCTCAACATTTTTATTAGAAGAGATCCAATTCTCTGCACCACAACAGTGTTAGTCTTTGTGTACTGTGTTTTTATTTGTCACAAGTTCTTTTAAAGTTACCACAGTGATCCCCGTCCATGTCTGCATCATCCGGCTCATCTACGTGTGGGCACACCTGCGGCTGCACTTTGACCTCCAGGCTGCGGCTGAGCCAGCTGGTTTGCTCCAAAGATGAGCCTGCAATTCCACTCACTGCCTCCAGGATCTTCTGAGTCACCTCCTGTGAAGTAATTTATCAGACATCCTGCACCTTCTTTTGATCTCAGACCTCAGATGATCACATCTTACCTGCAGGTCCCTGGTGTCCTTCTTACTGTCCAGGTTGGGGAGCCGATTGACAAAGTCATTCAGGATTCTGCGACAAGATTTTTTTTTAACATCAGTAGAAATTTAACATCAGCGAGACAATTAATATATTCATGTGCTTTAAGATGAGGACCAACCCCAGCAGTAAGAAATGTCCAGGAGGGGCCATGTTTAGCTGAACAGACTCCCGTAAGAGACAGAGGAGAGGAGCAACATTTTCCTGCAGAGCCTGTGCTGGAATACTGCATACAGATACAGAAATGACTGAAGATCAATGAAGGAAAAAGAAATTGGCTAACATGAGCAAATATTTGCACGTACCGTTGGATGTAGGCATAGCTGAACTGCAACACTGGAATATCAACCAGGGTCGACTTCTGATGAAGGCATAAGTAAAACATTTAAGTGTTCAATTATCTAAAGTAAATATTTTTTACCTGTATGTGCTCACATACCTGTTCTCCTCTGATCTGATGTGGTCTCTTCACAACCTCTTTGACCAGCTGCAAGATAGTTTCTGTGTTCAAAGTGTTCAAACATTTCACCAGCTCCACAATGACCTGGCGAGACTCGCTGGCCACAGGCAACACCTAAAGAAGACCAGATTTTAAAAACCCCAAAAATGTGCCCTAAAAATAGTCAGTGTAAGATGTTTATTTTAAATCATACTTGGAGGTTCTTACTTTGTCTTTATGTCTTCTTTTGCTCTTTCTATTGTTCCATACTACTCCCACCGAAGCCAACAGCTGAACCCCATAATTTCCAGTTAAAGGGAGCAGAAACTCCAGTATCCTATGTCGCAAAATCTAATAAAGTACAGATCAAAGGACCCAACAAATTTTCTATATGTGATAATATATGATAAAATGAGAACACATTACAGGATTAACAAACACACAGCATGAATGCCACAGCTCCATGCATACCTTGGTGGATTTGAAATAAACAGAGGTAGAAATGTGTCTGCTGCTCTGGGCGGAGTCAGATGTTCGCCGATGACCCTCCTCCCTCATGATCACGCCCCAAAACAACGCCATGGTGCTGAGCATGTGCGGCAGCGTCTCGAGCACAGCATTACGTGCATTACGGACGTCCACAGGATCGCAGGTGACCAGGGACTGACAGGAGGAGAAAGGGGGAAGTTAAAAAAAAAAAAAAAAAAAAAATTCAAATTTTTTCAATTCACGATTTAAAAATTTAAATATAAAAAGCAGATCTAAAAAGCACAGGAAAGGTTAGCAACAAAAGACATGAGACAATAAATAAATAATTTATTTTTAACCATTATAAAACCTTTTAAATAATTATTTTAAAGACAGCCCCCCCCACCCACAACTATTTTTAGAGGTAGTCGTTTAGGAGTGGTCCTTCATATGTAATGAAGTACAGTAGTCCCTCGATGCTTTGCGGTTCGACTTTCGTGGACTCGCTCATTCGTGGTTTTTCAAAGTATGACTAGACATGAAATACTGATTGATGGATGAGCCACATGATCGGAATGGATCGTTTGTTTAAAATAGATATTTATTGACTAGTTTGCTAATCATTAATTTAATGATTAGCACCTGTGCGCAGCCTACAAGTGCAAAGCTCCCTCCTGCATTTCTCCTCCAGCTGCAGCAGCTTTGTGAAGGGTTAACCCTTTGCTGTCCGGATGCACTGATCGACTTTTGTCTTTCAACTTAAAATTCAAAGTATGTCACATTGTAAAATCGTCATAATCACAAAATATAAAAGTGTTAAAAGTTATTTTTAATTATTTTATAACGTCTAAGTTCAGTTGTTACAGTGTAAATAATCAAGAAGAACATTTCTGCTATGTGCTGCATCTGCTGGGTGTAGGGTTAACTCTTTGCTGTCCTGCTGCGCTTCTCTTGTACCATTATCCCGACTTCGTGGTTTTTCACTTATAGCCCGGGGGGGAGGGGAGAGAGTCTGGAAACTAACACCCATGATAAACGAGGAACTA
>JAVCKU010000150.1:15939783-15950228 GCA_032273985.1 Hypsolebias coamazonicus | reverse complement strand
ATTACATGATACAATGGCATACCATACTGCTTGACTGCCATCTAGTGGCTGAAAATGGTAGTGTTCAATATTTTCAATCAGAATGAATGAATGCGGTCATATCTCAGCCAAAAATTGGTTTATAAATTATGGAAAAAAATCCATAAATTGCTTCGGCATATAAGTTGCAGGGCATGCAAATTATGCAAAAAAACTGTGACTTGTAGGCACAAAATATGGTACTTAATGTAGCAGAAAAGGCAGTATGTTAGACTCCAACGCCATTGTTGATAGTATGCCGTTTGGTCGCACATGTGTGAAATATACGCCTGTGTTGCGCATGTGCCACTTCACACCAGCAGAGCATTTCACATCTCCGCAGTGGGTTCCCCTGAACATCTCCACTCTGAGACCTGGATTCAGAAACCGTCTGCAGAGTGAATAAGGGCTATTGTTTTTGTAAATGAACAGCTGAACCGCAGAAGAAAAGTTGTGGTTTCACTCAAAAAGACGTGTTGTGTAAACAGGGTCGACATGTCCCTGTGATGGACTTACGACCTGTCCAGGGTGTCCCCCACCTCATTTACAGTGATGGCTGGATATGGGCACCAGTGACACCCGTGACCTGAAAAGGAAGAAGCTGGTAAAAATAATTAATAGATGAATGTAAATTCAAGGCTTGAATTAGACTGCATGCTTACATAAAACTTTACTTTATTTACTTAGTTATTTATTTTTAAAGCATGCGTTCACCTTTCATGCTAGAGTTTTAGACCAAGCACAGCACTTTGGTTGGCCTTGTCGCTGTTTTAAGTGCTCTATAAATAAAATGGTAAATGGTAATGGTAGAAAGATTTTACATGGAAATATGCAATTTTTGCCATTGTTGTCAAACTTGATAACAATGTTATGCACAACTGCACATAATCTGTTAGCACTCGAGGTGTGTTTTGGGAATCACTCTCAGCTCTGATCACAACACGGTTGATTTCAGTACTGAAAAACTGACTGCCTTGGAGCCATTTTAGTGTTTGTTTTCTATTATTTATTATCTGAAGTGGACATATTGAATTTTATTGACTCCAAAAGTTCATTATTTGTAGAAGAACATCCATTGATTACTTTCTGAAAGTTTCATTGAAATCTGTCAGTTGTTTCATTAAATATTTTGCAAACAGACCGACAGACCAACTAACGTGCACACCCACACACACAGGCCCTACCTTATGGCTCTCCTTTTATTGCTGTGGCTGGATGATAATAAAACTTGGAGCTCAAAAGCCCCCATGCTTGTGATCCGCAGCCTGAACAGCTGGTCAGGACAAATATAAAAAAGTTGTTGACTAGAGCAGCTGTGGAGGAACACGACCACAAACAGAGCCAAGGAGGCCCGATGGAGCTCCAGTAAAGGAGGGAGAAAACACGGGTGAACAAATAATAACAAAGACCACCTCCTTCCTCTTTTTATGCACTCCTGCAGGATATGTCTTTCATCCCCCCGTTCAATTTATCCTCATCTCCATCCTTCTTTTGTGTTTGTCATCTCCTCTCACCAATGTGAAAATACACAGGAAACTTTTACCACAATGGGACTTTTCACACATCTTTTGCACTCTGGGGATTCAAATACGCACTGGAGACACATTTCTCATGGGGTCGGACAGCACGTTTCACAACTGCTCCTGACGGACGTGCTTCCCAGCATGGCTGGCAGCGATTGGGCTGAGGAAAGCCTGCGCTTCACAGCTTTGTAACTCTTACACGGAAGGTCTGACATCTCTGCTTTGATAAATGGACAGACATCACGCTATTGGATTCCATACACGCTCAGATGTATGGAGAGCCTGGCACTGGGGAGGCTGACATGAGGCTGCAAAGCTGTTTTGTATTTACAAGCCAAGGTAAATGGCTGGGGGTGTCCGTTCCTGATGGTTCGAGGTGTCAGAGTGACGGCGTTAAGTCTCAGTCAGCCATTACACTCCTCTTTAAATCTGTCTCAGTAATGTAATGAAAAGCAGATCTCCATTATCGTCACCACATGACAGAGAAGTGAACAGCAGATCCTGTCCAACACAGAGTTCACTTTTTTTTTTTGCTTTTTGACTTTAGTTTCAAGTGTTTTCCTCAACTCTTTTTCCAACTCTTACACATCTCAACAATGAGAGGCAACTAATGACCTCATGTGTTTTTGTCTGTGTAATAACTAAGCTCAGAGCTGAGGCTATAAAGAAGGACTAGATGAATAGAAGTGCCCCTCACCAGGAGCTCCAGGGGTGAATGGAGAACACCAGATGCTGCTCGGGTTGCCACATCCTGACCGTAATCCCCCTGCTGTGCTGTTCACTTACAAAACATTCAATTAAAACCATCTGTATTAAAAAAAAAATTAAAGTTGCTTTACATTTTTTATTTTTATTTCATTAAAATGATTCCTTTAGTGCTTCAGAGGCATTTTTGTAAAAAAAAAAAACATTACATACGCAATATACTGTATTCCCATTCAGGTCTTTTCCCGTTAAAATGAGTCAGAGTTTATTCCGTTGGCATGTTTACTTGCAATATTTATTTTATTATCTTGTTTGAGTACAGAGTGCAGTTGTGTTTATTCCCACTAAAGCCTGCACTGCTTTGTTTACTGTCACGCTCCTGAAAGGGAAAATTCAAATCGTCCGAGTTTTTCTGGTGAAACAAGTTCAAAACTCTACCTGAACCGTGAACTTGATCACTCTGATGCTCAGCAAGACACAGACAAGTAACGTGTCTGGTTTAAGCTCCTGTTTTGCTGCAGGCCTGTCCAAAACATGACCACATTCCTGCAGCACTGATGGTCCATTTGTCATTTGGCGTGACAGGACAATAGGGGTGCAAGTTACCCACCATATCTGTGAACTCTGTGTCATTCAGCACAGAAAGCCAGACTGTTCATTGGTGAAACTCACATCAGGATTGTTGGGATAGGATTACAGGATTAGAGTTGCAGAGCCCAGGTCTGCAGAGAGACCGAGACTTTCTCTTGAGCTTGTTGATAGATTCTGTCATTCACTAATCCATAACCAGACACACTCGCTCTTCCCCGAGGCGAGGCTTTTCCTCAGCTATCTCCCATCGTCTATGATGACCTGGCTCATCTGAAAAAGATATACCACAGTGGGTCAGTGTGTGCGAGCAGAGGGGTGGAAAACTGGCATTGCTGAAACCATACAGCTTGATGAGAGCTCAACTTTTTTTTTTTTTTTTGAGTTATCATAAAGTACATAGATGAGAGACAAAATCAATGAGCTGCAGCTCTTCTTGGCCAACAGCGAAGCACGACAGCACTGACAGATTCATCGAGACAGAGAAGACGGAGCCAACCGTCAAGTTTCCTAAACAGTTAAAGAAATTCGTCTTTGGTCTTTTCAGCACTCGTGTTGAGAGTTTTTAAATTTTGATTTCTTTTTTTTTTTGCTGGCGTAGAAAAAAGAAGAACAGAAAAGATGTTGACTTTTGGCCCACATCAAAACAACGTTTCAGATCACTGGAAGCAGATCTGTTGAAACCTTTTTTCTAAAGAAGAGATTTAAAAAAATCTGCTTGATGTTTTGATAATTTAAAAAGTGGAAATACGTGTTTTTAGAAAAATACATGTTCTTCTTTGATTTTGTTATGTCAGCCTAGCAGCAAACCCTCAGCACCAGCAAAAAATCTACAAAATGTTTAAATAAAGAGCAATGTATTTCCACATTCCATTGAACAATATATTTTATATTTCTTGCTTTAAGGCGTAACACTTACTGTTAAGGACTAGAAACCTGCAGCATTGTTTGATGGGATAACATATTTGTAACACTCAAACAGTTTTATGATGCAACATCTTTCATGTTGTGCCATTTCCTGTTGTGCTGAGAGACAGGTGGGTTTGTAGTTTTACATCAATCCTACCCTTTTGTGGCCCCTTTTGAATAACGAGAAAACACACTAAAAGTAAAAATATGTCTAAGTGAAGGGCAAAAGTGTTTCATGTGAGTACAGCTGCCTTGCAAAATAACATTAGTATTCTTGTGAGCAGTGTTTTAAGATTGAACAGTACTGTATATGCTCCTAGCTACAAACACACAGAATCTTGTGTTAAATACCGTATTTTCCACCGTATACATCGCTCCGTTCCATATGTCGTATCAGTCCATATTTGTCTAAAAAGTGGAAAAACCCATGAATATGTCGCTTCACGGTATACGTCGCATCTATTATGCGTCACGGCTGACAACCTGGAAATGTGGACCGAACCCGGAAATGTGGGCCGGTGTTGCGCCAAAAATCGATGGGCTGCCAAATGGCGGCCGTGGGAGCATGCACAGGAGGACTTTCACAAGATTAACACTTAAAAACAATTATTTGTTTGCTCGAAATTATAGCAAAGGTGTGTCTCAGTTGAACTTTTACTTAATATGTGCACCTTAATGGTCAAATTAGCTGCATTTCACCAGGCGGTGCAGCTGGTTTGACGGTTCCAAGCAGCAAGAGAACAAAGGTGGTGGGGGGGTGGGGACTGTGGCAGTCCGATTGTGTCATTAATAGCTGGTGAAGATTCTCAGTCTTACAGGACATGGCAAATTCAAAAAGGTTCAAGAAAAAACAATAACGTATAAAGTATAATAAATATAGTCCAGTTACTGTATTTTTGTATTGAACTTTTTTGAATTTGTTATTATATCCACGTTTACCTATTACATGATACAACGGCATGCCATGCTGTTACTACTACTCTGGTAAAAAAAATGGTACTGTTCAATTTTTTTTCAGTCAGAATGAATAAAAACAGTCATGTCTCAGCCAGTAATTGGTTTATAAATATGAGAAAATAATCTATAAATATGTTGCATCGGCCTATAAGTCGCAGGGCATGCAAATTATGTAAAAAACTGTGACTTATAGGCCAAAAAATACGGTAAGTACACAAATGTCCTTAGAAAGGTATAGCTGTTTGTACTGTAATATAAGAACACAACACTTGATCACATCAGTCATATTGTGTTTACATAAACAGTAATATTTTCTTACCTACAAATGGTTGGTGTTTTGGCAAATTATATTAGCCATAGAAACCAATGCTACTTAGCTAGCTAAGTCAAAACTGTTGCTATAATAACTGTAGTCCTCGCCACTTCAAGGTTCGACTTTCGCAGACTCTCTCTGTCTCAGTTTGTGAACATACAGTTCATAGTGCATAATATTGGACAAAAATAATAAATAATTACTATTACTCATGTGGTTGAGACAGTACTGGATGCAGTACTGTACAGTAAAAAGGTAACGAAAAAAATAAAAGTTTGAACAGGTACCATCATTTTGTAGTTTTCTCTGTGTAAGCCTCCACTGTACAGTACTGACTTATCTGGTGTTTACTACTTTACACTACAGTACTTTACTTTATGTTTGGTTGTGAATAAGCTAAAAAAAAAAAAAAAAAAAAATTAGCACACAGTTTCATGTCAGATTTGAGCTTTCCATTTTCACTGAATCCTTGATCCTTTCAAAGCTGATTTCAGACATTAATGTGCAACAATAAAGGGATAAAATGGGATCAGCAAAATATCAGAAAAAAAAACAACCTTACCTGGGAAGTTGAAAAGCTTAAAATGTTGCCTGTATTTTAAAAAGCTGCATTTGAGAGATAATAATCTATTTTCACTCATTTATAGTAAGAAAATATTTGATATAATTTACAGATATTTGCACCGACCTGAACACAAAACCTTTTGGTCCATTTTTCTTAAAATTTTAATTACAGGTAAGTGTTCCCACTTTTTGGTAGGTGTCTATGAGGACTGGGCCTTTGATGACTAAACAGAGACACTCTCTGCCAAACGTGCACATGCATGAATGTTCAGATAAAAATGTTAAGAATATCTGCAATAACTGAAAATAATAAATGGCTGTCATTTTTATGTAGTTTTAAAGGTCCAGTGGTTTCTTTTTGTTCAAAGATGCTGAGAAGCAAAACTTCTCTGAACAAATCTAACAAGGTTGAGTCAATCCAAAAGACTGAACAAGTTACTTAGATCAAAGACGAAACGTTTCAACAAAGAAGAACTCATCCAGAGGACCGGACTCAACTTTATTAGGGGCCGTTTAAACAATGTGTATTTTGAGTGACACCGCATCTTTCTCTCTTTGGTTCGGCTGCTCATTTACACAACACCAGCGTGGTCGACATCTGTGTTGGAAAGAGACGACCTCTCTTGAATCCAGAGGTTTATCAACCCAGTTCTCATTTTGCCCCTTTTCCATTAGTACCTTTAGTACCAGTACAGCACGGTTCTACTCAGCTCAGTATGGTACACGTGTTTCCATTAAGCTTTCAGCAACGTTCCAGTAGGTGGTGTTTAAATTGATGTCACTTGCCTCACCAGAGGGTGGTGAGACGCTGAAACAGGTTTCAGTACAGGATGAAAATTTATTTAGAAGTTTCTGGTAAATTAAAAAGGACAGAGCTTATTAAAATTTTCAAATTAAACTATATATAAACTATGTACTGTATATATAAATCCTCCTAATGAACTTTTAATGAACTTTGTTCGCCATTAAATCACTGATAAAGCAGATTCTACAAAAACGCCTATACAGTACTTTATTTAAAATTTTGTATGTTTTCTTCATCATTTAATGTATTTGCACTCACTGTGTCTACTTTTGTTGTTCAACTGTGATTTTGTTTCTTGTTCAGTGATTTTTTTTCAATAGTTTTGCTTTAAAGTTCTTGTTTTGTGATTTATGCACTGTATGTAGGCATTAGCCAGACCTTTCTTGTCTGTCTGCAGCTTGTGCAGGACTCTGCTGCTCGCATAACTCAGGTCCATAGGCACGAGCATGTTACTCCCATCCTGGCGTCCCTTCATTGGCTCCCTGTGCAATACAGAATTCATTTTAAGCTTTTGCTGTTTGTTTTTAAATACCTGAACAACCTTGCCCCATTGTGTCTGTCTGAGCTGCTTCAGCCTTACTGCCCACCCCGATCCCTAAGATCAGCTGACTGGTTGCTGCTGACAGCCCCTAAATCTAAATTGAAGTTCAGAGGTGACAGAGCTTTTGCTATTGTTGCTCCCAGGTTGTGGAACTATTTACCCTAGAGTGTCAGACAAGCCTCCTCTCTTCCTCTTTTTAAATTTAAAAACACACTTTTATTCTTTGGCTTTCAACACACGAGCTGATCTTTTATGGCATCTTAACACACCTGACATGAAACTGGTATGTGTATGTTTTTATGTGCCTTTGTGCATGCTTTGTATGTTTTTATTGTCTTAATTAACTTGTCTTTTGTCTTACTGTACAGCACTTTGGCTACCTCTGTGGTTTTTAAAATGTACTATAGCAATAAAGTTGACTGACTGACTGATTTTTACATCTCTGGGTTAGACTAAAGTTAAAGGCTGTATCTCTTAAACATGTTTAAGGGAAATATTCCTGAGAGATCCAACAATTTTGTGTCTTTTTATGTTTTTTTTTTTTTTTCCGCTGAAATAACTTTTAACAGATAATTTAATAGACATCAAAAAGAAAACAAGATTTCATAATAAAGCTGGCACAGTTTATTAATTTTTTTAAATTTCACTGATTAAAAAAAAATACATTACATAAAATGTTTGTTTTTTTAATTGTTTCCACCCTCCGTGAGCCAGACCCATATGCCGGGATCTGGGTTCGGCCTTCATGAGCACACAAGCCCGAGGTCTGGGCAATGGGCTTCTGTGATTCAGCAGCTCATATAATTCTCCGTGGTGACCAGTGGAGCTCGAAGCCCGCAGAGCATGCAAGGCCGAGACCCTGAGCCCCGGGTCAGCATTAGACCACGGTGTTGTCAGTATTATTATTTTTTTAAATCTTTAAAATAGATCCAGCAGCTGCTCCGAGTTTCGAGAAATTCCAAATGCCAAATTCCAAATTTGAAAAGTTTCTGAAAGATCCAGTGACTCCGCCCCGACCAGTCAGTGACCGACAGTGTTCTGACATCACGTTTTGTTACCTGCTCGGCCCACTTGGAACCACAGAGACAAGGGACCTGAAAAAAGGGACCGGTTCTACATACCATTACAAATGGGAAAGCCTTGGAACTGGGCTGAGTCAAGTCAAGTCGAGCTGTACCCCGAAAAGTGTGAAAAGCACATGCGTACTACAGGCATGTATTTTAAGCATGTGCAGACCAATGGCATGTTTCTATCAACAACAATGGCAGTGGAGTTCACATATTGCTTTCTGTGCTATGACTGGAATATATTTTGGGTCTCGTAGTTAATCCAAGCCAGAATGTGCTGTGACCGACATGTGTTGGGAAGAGACGGCAGTCGAATCGAATTCGAAATCACTAATGAGCCTGTTGAGGCAGGCGGATATTTCACGCGTGGCGCTGGACTATAACATACAAAATGTGCTAAATAATAACAGTAACAATAATAAACAGTATTTATGTTATGTAATAAAGCTATCTGAGCTAAATGAAGCTGCATGGCACCATGTTGTTCATCTGGCTTGTTCAGGCTGTCACTCCTTTGCTTAATGAAGCTTAAAACATTGAATGAATTGGAAAAAAGAACTGAGGAGAATTTTAAATGAATAGTTGCTCGAACATCTCTCTCTTGGTTCACCTGCACTGCCGAGTCAGTGCTCTTATTCGGAACTGGTCCCTCTGGTGGAAGGGTAGCTTCTCCTCTCAGGAAAAATAAAAACTCAGTTGGTTATTGTGTAACCAAACAACACAAGCAAACATTGTCAAGAACATGAATTTACCTGCTGAAGCATTGCTCGATGGCTACTGATTACCACAAGGAAATCTGGCTTGCTCAGAGACCGATGTTGGGCTGTTAGACGAAGCGGTTCTGCTTGGCGTCAAATCCATAGACTTGTAAAAATCCAAAATCCGGCTTAAGTTTTGTTGTTACCCGGGCTTTCGTCAGCCCAGAGGAAAGCCCTTACCAGTCCCAGTCAGCTCGCATGAGCATTAGGTGAATGTACAAATTTCATAGCACCAACTACTGGCCTGGCATGGCAACTACAGCAGACTAAGGTGGTGGAGGGTGGTTCTGCTGTTACATGTAAACACTGAATGCAGATGTGTCAACAAGTATTTCTTCTTCAAATCAAGATCTGAAAAACTGCATTTCCTCTGCCCGTGTCCGTGTAAATGGGGCTCCATTTTTATACGGACACCACGGGGCGATGCAGAGTTTTTCAGATTATTGATTTGAGAAAAAAAATCCACGGCACCAGGACACTTCTCTAAACAAAACTTTCAGATTCACTCACACAGGCCTACCCCTCTTTGGGACATACCATAATAAATGAATAAGTAATTAAATGAAAAGTGAGAGACGCTAAAGAGCAGGATAAGGAGGAATGTGAGGGACTAAGAAAATGCTTGAGGGAGCCTCCGAGCAGAAGGGGAGGTCAATCAACAACAATGAGGGTGAGAAAGAAATTGAGATGGACCCTCTGAATGGACATTTGCACAAAAATAGACCATGTCTGTCAGATCCAGCACCATGATGTATGAGGTTAGATGACAATGGAAACTCCAGGCATTTGAAGAAACTCCTGCAACTTTCCTTGCTTGTTTGCTTCTTTTTTTCTTGTTTCTACCTCACCTCCAACCCCAGTCATTATTTTGTTTTTGTTCGTTTTGCCTAACCTTTACTATCATCATTTAATTGTTTTCTTAATCCCATGAACCTGTCATTGTCAAAAACATACCAAGAAAACGTTAGTATTTTGTGGTAGCTTGAACAAAAATGAACAACCTTCACCCTAGTATGTCTCAAAAAGTCATGTCAGGTTTATCTAAATGTTTGTTTAAACATGTACAACACAAAACACACTTTTTATGACTGGATCAGTTATCCTAAACACTGAAAAGAGTTTGGCGCAAGAAATAAAAGTGTGGAAAAATGTAACCAAGAACAGCTGGGGCGTCATCTTCCACACCTGGCAGAAAGTCAACAAGTGTAAAATATTTTCTCCAGTGGGAAGATTATTGTAGCAAGACATGGAATTGCTATAATTAAATCAGAGTTAGGGGATACTTGAGCACCATTTCCCCCCATAAGCATGATTTCTGTTCAGCAACACCCAACTTCGACTCAAAATTGTGGATAGTATCAAAAATGCTGACATCTGCTCCACCACTAAGTGGTAAAAGCATCCAAAATGCCTATGGTACATGTCAAAATGTACAGAAAAAATATTTTAGCCTTGGTTAAAAAAATAGAAAATTGTAACGCAAATTATTTTTACTTTTTACATGTTTTTCCCTCAGATGTTATTTATTTTTCAGCTCATCATCAATGGAGACAAGATCAGAATGAAGTGAGACAGACACATAAAACAATAGCTTCATTTTTCTTTTAGTATAATTGGTGTAATAAAGTCCAGTTGTTTCTGTATTGAACTTTTTTTGATTTTGTCATGTCCTGGATGACTGAGAATCTTCACCAGCA
>JAVCKU010000150.1:15906944-15917516 GCA_032273985.1 Hypsolebias coamazonicus | reverse complement strand
CCTGGCTGCCATTCCGGGGGTGGCACCAGATCACTCGTCTTTCTGGGGTTCTCTGGTGGATCAGACCAGAGACACAATGAGGAGGACTCGCCAGGAACTGCCCATGGTAGCTGAGCATCGCTGTAACAGCTTCAGGAGTCTGAGGGCAACAGCTGATGAGAAGGTGCACCATCCATCAGCACCTTCTGCACATTTGGACTTCAAGCCAAGAATGTGAGTTGTGCAGTGGAAAAAGGCTTCATATTCTGCAGCCATTTACTTGTAACAATTGTAACTGAGCGACCTGTTTATCTTTTCAGGAGTTGAACGATTGGACCTTTGTATAACCTCTCAAATGTGGTTTGGAAGGCCACAGGGAATCGCAAAAATCGCCCCTACCCCATTCTCCCGTGTGGCAGTAGCACATCTATGCAACCATTATCAAAAAAAATTCTACCGTGCTCCTCTTAAAGTAGGCAGGACATCGAGGCCAGATGGTGGTAGTGGGTGCTGTAGTGGTGTTCGACCACCAAGCGGGTGTACTCACGTCTGTTGGATTACTGGTTGTCTGGCAGTCCATGATGGTCTTGATTTTGAAGATTTCCTGAGTAACGCTGCTGTTCCAGAGTGGAGGTGAGACTGCTTCCTTGATATTTTAGTTTTAAGCTAGGCCAGCACCCGGTTCTGGTGGGAGTGACTTATAGTTTCTCGCACATGGGCGGCACATGGCTTTGAGACATTCTTGCAGGAGCACACGTCCTAATAAGGCAACATCTATCACACCAACTAAGCTTGCCAAATAAGGCCAAATCTGAAGGAAAATATCAACTATCCATTCCTCGAGCGTTCTTCCACCTTCTTTGATCACTTCCCCTACTCCATGTACTACTTCTGTGACTTTACGGCCCACTGTGTAACCAACGGTCTCATACCAAGCACAACTATGCATATCTTCCCCCTTGCCACATTTTTCCAGCTTTTCTCTGGATACTGACAAGTTAGGTTAGAATAGATTCTGTTTGGGCCTACCCACTCGTATCCATGTATCTCATCACCTAGGCAAAGGTGTCATCTCACTGCATGTCCCTCTGCTAGGGCAATCATTGATTCTGAGACGAAGGGGATAATTACTCCTTGAAGGTGTTTCCTGGTCTTTAGCTTATGCCCTAATATGATGTTAGTGCAACTTGTACCGTCGTGTACAGATCTTTTCCACATGTTGCCATACTTCTTCCACACTACCTCAGCTGCATGAGTTGTGTATTCTGCACCATAATGGCTTTCACAATAGCTCTCCCAACCCGGTATCTCACTACAGGGCATACGGGCTAGGCTAATTGTACACTCATCTTGCCTCTTATTACACACCATATGCCATGGTCTAGGGCTGGCATATCTGTCCGGGCGGTATAAAGCACTCGACCATATATCCTGTTCTTTAGAGTAAACCGTTGCTAAGAATTGATATCTAATCCAATAGTTAGAAGAGTAATGTAAACAAGGTGCTACCCATTCTCTTATCTCCTCCTCTTGAAATCTCCACCAAGTTCATGAATAATCTCTATGATGATATTCATGCCAGGTTTGGAGCAATATCTTAATTGTTTTCTCTCTGTGTAACATGGTACAGTCATAATGCCAAGTAGACCTGACAGCTACCTCTGTTTCCCACAATTGGCATCTGGGTGATGCTCCGCTACTTTCCCACACTGAATTATTGAGGTTAATGAAAGTTTGCTCAGCTACACATTTATCTATTTTGTCAAAGTCACCTTTTGGTGCATCGAGGAATTTGGTTTTGGCAGCCTTTGCATGTACATGTCTGAATAATAGGGCCCTTGTAGGCCCATATAAGTTCTGGTGTATCCTTCAACGAAGTCACCCTCGAAATGTGGCAAACCTGGGACTACCCAGATCCACAGCAATGTCATATTTAACCTATCTTCGTGCCAAGCATTGACATGCTGAAATACGGCTGCCCAGCTCCAATAATAACATTGATTCTTTACTGGGGTTATCGGTAAATAATTTTGGGATTTACACTTACCATACAGGTTCCAATAACAGATTGGAAGCTTCTTTATTTCGTAAGTTTTGCAGGTTTCAATCATGACTTCTTCCATTGTTCCAGTGGGTCTATATCCATGGCTATGTGTATGATTAGGTCGCCTATGAGGTTCTTTTATGGTAGCATTGGGTTTGAGCACCTTCTCGTGCCTCGCCGTGGGAAGTGTCTTAATTCTGGTCAAGTTCTGATGGGTTTCAGTGTGATTCATTCGAGTAAGCAGCGGTATTTTGTTACAGTCTAAATGGATGTTGCCCCAAAACTCCCAACGAGGGAGAATCGCCTGACAGCTGTCATCTTTTGGTGGCATCGGATAAATTACTTCATTATCCCAGTAGCCTTGGTGAGCCAACCCTGGCAGGAGTCGGCAAGCACGGTCACATTACCATTCAGGTTGTTCTTTGTCTGGATGAATCCAGTTACATATCGTTGTTCTTTTAACGTTTTTCCAAAATTGCTATCCACACTACAACTCCATCTTGCAAGAGTAACAGGTCGATGATAGTCCAAGCCATTCTGGTTAGGTTTTCAGCATCAACAGCTGCTGACCATTCAGATGTATAATGCAGCTTCTTCCTCTAGGCTTGATAGCCCGCTCACCTCACTTGGTTCCATGTTAAAGTTTGATTTTGAATGGTCTCATTCTGTCTCCATGACATGAAGATGTTTCTTTGTGTGATGTCCCAGCAGGTCATGTTTGCATATTTGGATCTCCCGTGTGAGACTTTCACATGTGTTAAGCTCCACGGTCTGATTCTGGCTTGATACAAGATAACCAACAACATTTCAAAGCCTATTAACACTACAAGTCCCCGCAGCAGGGTATGTAGACAAGCCACTTTATCCAAAATCGTAATCCTTGAACAGTCCTTAGTATGGTCGGGGGTCGCTACAACATCGTAATCAGAGTTGTCTGAGTCCTCGGTGTTTGAATCATCGCTGTTCTGGTTCCTGTTTTTCAGAGGTATCTTGAAAAGGGTTTGTGTTTCTCCTAGCTCTGGCCCTTCTATCAGAGTGCCTGTTGGCTTTGGTCACTCGTCCTTTAAGGAGTTCCAGATTTTTTTATTCATCCTTTATTTAGGCAGGTTAATCTCATTGAGCCTCGGGGACTCATTTACAAGACAAACCTGGCTACAAACTAAGAATGATGACAACAGCAACAGTAGATTTTCCTAGGACAGTCAACAATTGACAATCATAAGAGAGAAATACAGCTTTTTTTAAACAAATTATAAACAAAGATGCCAAAGTAGCAAAACAGATAGACTATAAGGCAATGGAGAAAATCAAAAACAGGAACATTCCAGCATTGGTTTTTGCCAGGATTCCAACAGATTCTTCAAGCCATTTAGAGAGCTCATGGTCGAGAGCTTCAGATCTTTTTGTAAGATATTCCAGGAAGCAGGAGCGGAGTAGGAGAAGGCCCTTTTGTAAAGCTCAGTTCTCACTGACGCAACACTGCAGGTAATAATGTCCTGAGAGTGCACGCACTAGCTGCAATCACGCAGTGACATGTAGCAGGAGATGTATGACGGCAGCAGACCAAGAAGTGATTTAAAGATGAAAATGTACCAGTGGAATAGTCTGCGTGAGGTTAATGATGTCCAGTTAACCAGTGAATACAAGGTGCAGTGGTGGGTACAATAATCACAGCCAGTTATGAATCTTAGTGCACCGGGATAGACAGCATCCAACATCAGCAGGGTGCTTGTAGGAGCATTCATGTAGATGATGTCACCGTAATCAATGGAAGGAAGGAAAGTCACAGTTACAAGGCATTTCCTAGCATTCAGTGTTGGACAGGATCTGTTTCTGAAAAAGAAATCCAGTTTAACTTTCAGTTTTTTAACTGGGTTTTCCACATGGAGTTTAAAAGAGAGTTGCGAATCGACCAGGATACCCGAATATTTATAGGAATCAACAAACTCAATAGGGACACAATTTGAGGATAAAATCAGAGGAAGAACTGCTGGGACTGGCTTCCTATTTAAAAAAAAAAATTCCCTTTGGTTTTATTGGCATTTAGGACAAGTTTGAGATGGAACAAATCTGACTGGATGATGTCAAAAGCGGATTACAAAAGCCGGAAAGCCTTAGCAACTGTTTTAGGTCGACAGTAAACAACTGTGTCATCAGCATAGAAATGTAAGGATCCATCAGGGATGCTCTGACCTACATTATCTATGTAGATTGTAAAGAGAGTTGGTCCTAAAACTGAACCTTGTGGTACACCATTGTTGACTGTTAAATAACTGGAAGAAGTACCATTATGTTTGACACATTGCCTCCGATCAGAAAGCTAGTTAGAAAACCAACCAATGGTGTGATCTGAGAATCCTTATTTGTTTTACATTTCAACAGTTTTTATCATTGATATAATGTGAAAATGTTTGTACTTCCCAAGGTTTGTTCAAATTTTCAACTGCCTTGAAACAAATATGTTATCAAACACTACTCTGCTTTACCTTTTATTAGGTGCTAACATACAACATTAGTATTTTACCTGCTGTAGTTAACTATTTGAACAGCCTTAGTTTGAAAAACAAAGGTGATCACTTTGGAGCAAATTGGCGAGTTAACAACTTATTCAAGTGGGCCAAAGATGTCTTGATACAATGCTGGTCTCAAAACTTTTAAAGCAGTTCACACAAACATCATGTATTTACTTTAACAACTTTTACACCACTATAAGCTTTGTGCTATTTATTTGGTCAAAATTAAATGCAGTTTTCACAAACAGAGGCTGTTCAAACATTTATCTACAACAGGTAGGATATTGTTTGTTCATAGCCTTTCCAGTGACCCAAAACAACGTTATCTTTAACAAGAACAATGTGTTTGCATCTATATGACACAACTACTGTGAATAAATAAAGAAAAGACACATGTTTATTGAGTAATATTGAGTTTATTTCAACTATTTCTGTTTGAAACTTTAAGAATTAAACACCCCTTGAATCTTTGGAGACATAAGACTGGTTAAACATAAAACCCTAAAGATGGAAGCAGTTGTGAGCTCATGCCCCCTTTTTGTTTTTTACATAAATCTTTTTAGAATTGCAATCAGCTTATTTATGTTACCTCAAAGTGTTGCTGTTTAAAGATCTGTGGTAATGTTTGAACAGTGGTACAATTAGCAGCTGAAAAAATATAAATACTGTATACATTTTTATTGGGTGTAAAAACACCAAGAACTGGGACTAAAGAGCAAAAACATGTTGAGAGCGAAATTTGCACACTGCAATCAATGCAGAACTATTCCCATCGGAGTTGTTTTTGACAGGGATTACATTTTAGCTCCCTGTGACATGTGTCAAAGCACAAACCTTAAAGTGTGTTTTTGATCAGGTTGGTTAACTTATCCCTGTCATTCTCTTGATTGATGGATGAGAATTCTCATCGAGCTAGAAATGCCACAACTAAAGGCTACAACCCAAATTATGTTTCCCATCCTGGTCTTACAATTGGCAAATGGTTTGTAATTCTATAGGAGAAGTGGGGGTGCTTGAACAAACATGGGTGTTCAGGGAGGACGTTAGTTATGTGTGTGTTTTACCACTCTCTGCTACAGTATTAAATTGCTTCCCTTAACATGCCTGTCACCTTGTAATCAATAATGTTAGAATAACACCTCAAACACAGCAGCCAGCTGTCACCCTTTAACACCAAAACTTTTAAACACATGCACACAAACTCAAATAATCCATCACCCATTAACTGTCTAGTAGCTGTTGAGATGGTTCAAGAACAGCCTGCACTTTGTAGAGCTTCCAGGCATCATCCATCACATTTCTGGGCCATCCACAGGGGCTCTGGTGATGGGATACACGAGCAGCCAACCCAAACCTGACTTGGCCGCAGACTGGACGCACACATCTGGGGGTGGACAAACACAAACACGTGTAAAACACAGGTCATTTACAGGCTCATACAGGCGCTGCTATCCTAGAGCGCTGAACACCAGCTCTCATGCTTACACTGTTTAATTATTTCCAGTTTCTAATCCACATTCCTAATTAAATCTTTGCACATTTTTCCTCTCAATCTTCTTATGAGACCCTAAAGCGCCCCTCCTCTTACTTCTCATGCTATGTGGATGATATTTGCAGTACACTGTAAATATAGTGCTGAGTAGGTGGCCTTGTAATGAAAACACAAATACACTCAAATCAAAGGCTTTGCTCTTTTCGTTCATATTCTGTGCTTATTAATCTGAACAAGTCTGCTCCACAGATGTGTCAGAACACACATGCAGTCTGTGTTTTTTGAGGTGGTAAATGTGTGGTGTGGGCACCCATGCATGCATGTATGGGAATGTGTGTGCATGCTGTGCAGCAGGTGAAAACATGTGGCAGCTTTTTTACACAGAAACATGCAGTAAAGCTTTGATTTGTTGGTCTTTAAAGTTTTTTTTTTTTTTTGAATAGCTCAATCAAGTCAAGGATTTTTGCTTCCATGTAACAACTTTCCAGTTTCATTTTTACACAACAGGTGGAGGATAATAAAGTCGTAGCATGTTTTGAAGGAATGCATGTTGCCTGCGGCCTCTCTTGTCAAAGTTTTAAACAAAGAATTTTATGTAGAGAAATGATGCATTTTATGTTTTGATTAAATCTTGAAAACGACTTATTATGTTGCACGATGAATTGCGGCATATTGTAGAATTTGTTAGCATCGACAGTACAGTACATGTGTTGTGACTGACTCTACCACATAAAATTTTAGCTCTATTAATTGGCTGTGGCAGCCATTTTGAAGTGATTCAAAAGTTTACTGGTTGGCAAGGTACATCATCCAGTGATTAGTTTCCAAGCGTTTATTAAAACCTGTCCTCTGGTTTATATAAAATGGGATTTTTTGCTAGTACACAGACAAACACCCCCCACAAACACACCACACACAGGCCTTGCCTGCCTTTCATAACAGCTTGCATTAATAAACATGTAACTCAATTACCATAAGAAAGGGCTGGTTTTAGATCCAGATAGTGTAATAACTTTAAGCAATAGCTAAACAGATTTTGAAAGTAGAACAGTTTTTTTAAATAAAAATTTATTGCACGATCTAATTGCTGTACATCACCAGAGAAAACCCAACACCGTCATCGCATTAAAACAAGTTTAAACACAAACCATAAATTGGCAACATTTAAAAGATTAAACTCTGACTTTTTCAAATCAAGGTACACCTTGAAACTAGCAGATTAAAGATAACAAAAAAGGTCCTAAACAATGTTTACATCTCTGCTTTTCCATTTTCCCTGGTTATGTTCCTCAGTGTGCTTTAGCGTATTTGTGGACTCTCATCACTGAGCCCATTCCCATGACCTGCTTCTCCTCAAAATGACAAAGTGTGTAGTCATATCTTAATGTGAGAACAACCGTATACAAGCTAAATGTCACCATTAAAAATGTTGTTGTTTTGAAAAGAGAACTGGAGAATTTAGGTAAATATGTCTCGCGTGTATTGTTTTTCTGACAGAACATGTCACTCTTCATTAGATGGTCCTAAGAGGATTAGTCTGGAGTGGCTACTGAGTGGAGCCATGTTTTCCCAGATCACTTAATATTGATGTGTTTTTCTTTTAATTTTACATTTCCTTAAAGCAATACACTTCTTGTTACAATTTTACCTCAGGGATTCATGAAAGATAAATATCTGGTGTGAAATGATTGATATTCCTCCTGTGGTGTCTGAGCGATGAGGGAACCTAAAGTTTGGCTTCAGAAACTGTGGCAACATTATCATTATTTTTAACTGCAAGCAAAGCAAAATAGCCCAAACACATCTTAGCAGTATGGGTTTACAAATGAATACACGTTGTAATTGCTGCCTCAGACTCTTTTTCTTTCTACTTGAAGAGAGTATGTCATCAAATATCCACATAAAAAGATGTTAAAATACAATTACAACCTGATCGACTAAATCTGTTAATCTGTGGTGGTTTTAGCCTCTTTTGGGGGGTGCTCAAGGACATCTAAAGTTTATCTCAGCACCCCTGAAAAATTAAGAAACCATCATTAGGATTTTGTAAGGAAACTCAATTCTCAAACCTTAAATTCACCAAAATATTGAATAAATTTGGAATAAATGATGACACTTAAAATGGTTAAATAACGCTTAAATTTAAAAAAAAGATTTCCCCAAATTACTTGATGTCATGCTTAAATTATGTTTTATTTTATTTTTTTCATTCAACCTTTATTTAGGCAGGTTACTCTCATTGAGCCTCGAGGACTCACTTACAAGAGAGACCTGGCTACAAGGATGATGACAACAGCAACAGTGGATTTTCCTTGGACAATCAACAATAGACAATCATACAAATCATTTACAAGAGATATTTACAAGAGAGACCTGTTTTAAACAAAGAATAAAGATGACAGCAGTAGACAATCATACAAAAAGCATAAAATGAAAAGCAAATAGACAAAATGATATACAAAACAATACCAGCTACATTATAAAGCGATGGTTTTCCCATGAACTTAACAGTTGTAAAAAAAAAAAAAAAAAAAAAAATTTTAACAAATGTTAACCACTTAAAGTTTTACTGTAAAATCTACAATGTGACTTTATTCTAGCCCTTTATGTGATGGTTATTATTGGCTGTAGCAACTATCTTGAACTGGTTTGATTCCAAAAACAGTGGTAAGAAAGTAAGTATTTGAAAAGCTAATCAAAATCTATTGAGTTGTTCATGAGATATTTTGCTAACAAACTAACAGGGCTGATTCCAACAAGTAATGTTAAAGATCTGAGCAAATATTTTGGACTGTACATTGTACCCGTAAATAACTCAACTACAATTACACCGAATTTTAGCTCAGTATTTTTTTAAACTGACTAACTTATATGCATTTATGCATTATTTAAGATCAGATGTCTTTTGAGACTGCGTCAAATCTAATATTTGTACTTTATAATTTAGTCAGCAAAATTACAGTGGGTTTACATTTGTAGTTGACTAAAATATATTGATATTTAATCAATTAAACTAAAACTGAAATTAATATAGATTACACATTATGAATAATAATTGTTTTTGTTAAATGACTAAGACTAAAAAATAAATTACAATTTGCTGTAAAAGTTCTACTGGGTGTTCATCTTCAACTTGTTTTCTTTAGGAAACAATGTAAGTCCTGATGGTTTCCACAGCTAACTGATCTTTGACATCTTAAAAGTGACAATTACTTTGATGTTAAGCTCAAATTTGATGTGGTAGTAGCTGAAAGTCATCCACAACACATGGACAGAGAGTGCTAACAAATCACACAAGATGTTACAGTTTCCTATTGAATTGCATATAATGCTATTTTCTAGGTTTGGCGATACATTTCCTCATTGGCAAACTTTTGCTTTTGTGTCTTTTCTTTCAGCAGGACTCAGGAGTCAAGCTGGGGAGGGAGAATGGCAACTTTCAAAGCTTGTGCATGTTGTGGCGCAGAGAGTAGCAGGTTAGTGTGGTGGGTCTGTGGGGACACAGCTGAGCTGTAAACTGAAAGCATAAGTGTGCAAATGACCCAAACCAGCCTGTGGAGCAGGATAAAGTCAACATTTTAAAAAACACCACAGCCGTCCATGGAAAGTCATAACATTTCCCTCACACGCAGACCCCACAGAGGATTTCGTGAGTGGGTCGTTGGCCACTTGAGGGCAGCGATCCAGGCAGTATGGTGAAAGCGTGAGCAAGCAGTTAAACACATTGTGCTCTGCTTAAGATCTCCATCAACCCCTGAGAAAGCAACTCATTTTAGCTCAGTTCACTCATATCATTGTTCCAGATGGGAAACTTGGCCTGCAGGACAATGTAAAAGACAGCGGGGGCACAAACACACAACAAAAGAACTAAATGTTTTCTGAATAAAGAAATATCGAAAGCAACAAAGCAACAATCAAATAAAAAAAATGAAAATATTTGTGCGGATTTAGCGGATTTGGTGCCCAAGAAACAAAGGAGGTTTTATTCCTCTCGGATTCAAACCAGAATTACTGGCTCGAGGCGAGAGGTTCAAAAGGATAAAGCTGGCTTGTACAGTTTGAAAAACTTTACAAACATGAAAAAAAGAGAACTGGAGTGCTGACATTTGTGAGCTTTACGAGCAAAAGTAAGATTGCGCAAATTTGGCTTTGTAAAATTGCATATTGTATGCACTGCTGTGTGCCATAAACAAAATGCAAATACAGTACAGTACATTTAAAATGAAGTTGCAATGACATTTCATGCTTGTTGGTAAACTGTGTTTCATTCTCTCATTTATAAAAAGTACATTAGAACATGTTGTAATGAAATGAAAAAAAAAGTCAAGATAAATTGTTTCCGTTTTCCGTCTTTGATGATTCCTGAAGAATATTTTTAGCATGAAGTTGTGCTTTTTCTGTTCCTGCACCATCGATATACAAACAAGCCCCTGTTGTCTAGTCCGTGTATGAACGGACATCTGAAGGATGTCTAAAAAAGCTAAGTCTGGTCCTCTGGACATTCAAAAAATAAAACAAAACAAAGCAAAAAAATTGTAGAAACG
>JAVCKU010000150.1:15874369-15886869 GCA_032273985.1 Hypsolebias coamazonicus | reverse complement strand
GTGAAGGAAGAGAAGTGACATTGATTACCATGTGTGGGAATATTTAAACACTCCACAATTTGATTCATTTCATGGAACTGGGTTGTGATAATTACAATGAGCATTGATGCATCTCAGCTACTGCGTTTGTGAATAAACACCAGGAGACAGCTGGTACGCTTATGATGTTTATCCAGAACACTGTGAACATGAAGTTTGACAGAAAAACAAGCTTTTTTTTTATTTAAACATAAATAAACTTATTTATATATTTTCATGCCTTTGAAAAAGAGTGCACAGCCATGTGTAAAAAATTTTAATCGAGGCTTTTTGTTCAACCATTAGCTTAGACACTAACCTCACATTGAAACATTATAGAAAAGCTAATGTGCTTAGTGTTTATCACTAGAAATATATCATCAATCAAATGGTTAAAATGACCACTAAAAACAGTCTTTTTATTATAACTTCCAACATTTACAGACATACAGTATATTTAGTAGATTTAAAAAAAGAGAAAATGAAAAAGATGTAAAAACACTGCAGCATGATTCAACTACAGCAACTCCACTAGGACAAATGGCACAACAGCAAATATTGACTCTCTTAAAGTGACAGCACAGAGTAACATTAATAAAAATCAATTGTTGAAATTTGAAGATTTTGAATTGTCCAATTCATGCATCTAAATCAGACTATAACCCCCACCCCTGTTGATTAAGTCTTCAGAATACCAAGTGACAGTCGAGCATAATAATCTCAAGTGTAAGATGCTTCCTGAGCAATTCAACATTAATTTATGTAGTGACTGTATCTAAAAAGTTAGCGTTTATTGCAAAAAGTTGCCTTTTAACAACTCTACAAACGTCTCCTGAAAGCTCATTTTCTTATTTTGTCTGCTTTTTAGCACCTCAGAATAAAAACTCCATAGTTTGAAAATCAGTTTGTGTTTTCAGTCAGCACATGTGCGATGACACTGGAATCTTCAATATCACATATCTGTTCCTGTGATCAGATGTTCTGCTTGTCTCACTGCTGACTGTGTGATGCAAGCTACTTGTGTATTTGCATATTAAGTGTGTAACTGAGTTCAAATTGAAAATGGTAACTAAAATATATTTTATTGATATTTTAATGCCCAGCTGTGAACATTCTGGCCCAAATCTGTCTGCTTGTAATCTGTAATCGGAATATCCAGGACAAACATTAATGTCAGGTCTGAACAGGCATTTTGACAGTGAATAAATTGTGAATGCTAGATTTAAAATACTATTTAGAATATCGTTGGTTGGATATTTCCTGGAGTGCAGTGTTAGTACCGACTAAAAATGGTTCCAGAAAGAACAGCTGAGGAGAGGGGTCTGCTACCAAAGCTCAGTGGAGAGTTTCTGCTGGACAAGCTACTGAAAATGAAAGTTTTGGTTATGACAGAAAGGTGTCAAAGTTTTTAATTTCTCACTTTACTTTGATTCAATTTTCACCTAAGGACCTTGCTAAACCACAGATGTAGATTTTGTTGCAGCAGACTCACAATCCAGTAAATGTCTGTGCTTATATTTTCTCACAGTTCCTGGTTCTGTTTATCATTTTCAATTCAATTCAAATCAGTTTATTTATATAGTGCCAAGTCACAACTGAAGTCATGTCAGGGCACTGAACAGAAACATTCACGCTGTGGTACATAACCATTCATTAGACACAAACTAAGCAGATCCAAGACGTGGTTATTCATTAAGGGGACTACGTCTTTAAACAGTCTGGTTGGGATGGGGTCTAGCAGACATGTAGATGGTTTGGATGAAGTTATTATTTTTTGACAATTCAGAGAGCTCAACGGGACAAAAACAGTCCAAACATAAATCTGGTTCTAGTAACATTTTAAAATTTTCATCTGATACAGAACCAGAGGCTATATAGTAGGAAGGTTGGTTTGACTTTTTTTTCCCTAATTGAAACAATTTTATTTATAAAGAATCTCATGAAGTCATCACTGCTTATAGTTGTAGGGTTAATCAACAGAGATGGGACTTTTCATTAGACTAGCTTTTTAAAACAAGTAATGCTCAGATTTTTTTTATCATTTAAAATCATTTGTTTTAGGATCTGGAGGTTATATGAGACATGTTTTTCAGCTCTATTTTGTTTCTGTTTGTCACCAGGTGAGCTGGCTGCGGAGTCAGTTCCCCTCATTAGACATTGAAGTAGACGGAGGTGTCGGCCCTGATACTATTCACAGGTGTGCTGAGGTAAAGGACATGATTACTTCTATAAGCTTCTGAAACCTATTTAAGTACCTTCTAAAATGATTTGTGCCCATGTGTCCTTCAGGCAGGGGCCAACATGATCGTGTCGGGCAGTGCTGTTATAGGCAGCGACGACCCTCGTTCTGTCATCGCACTACTGCGCACAGTGGTGGCCGAAGCAATTCAGAAACGCTCACTGGACCGCTGACATGTCCACCTGCAGTGACATTCCACCTCCCACAGCAACATACAGCAGTCAGTGGACACGACTCAGTACGGACATTTCTGGGGTGGAAAATGGTCACGGTCAGATTGAGGGGAGTTTATTTTTAATAGACAGAACAGTTTGACGTGGTTGAAGCTGTCGTGCCTGTTAAAACGTGGTCCTCTCCTGCCACAGTCTCCTTTTTATGAAGTCTTCTCAGACCGAGTCTCAGCCCAGGAACAATTACAGGACTGGAGCAAAGTTTACTCTGATAAACTCTGTAAACATTCCAGGAAAATAGCTTAAATAAAAATCTAAGTTGCCCAAAAAAGCTGTTAAAGTTTGCTTTAGAATTAGATTTTATTTTATTTTATTTTTTATTTTTTAGTCTTAAATCACATTTCTAGGATTAAAAAATGCCCTTTAACCATTTTGTTGAACTCATAAGTTCCTGTTTTACTCAACAAACATCTTGTACACGACTTATCGCCACAAAATTTGGGTTGCAGATTAAATGGTTGTCATGTGAAGCGTCATTCATGTGATTTGTGTTTCTCAAAATAATTCATTTTAAATCCTAGAAAGTGATCATGTTTGAAAATAAAGCAGGCTCAGGAAACCATCACTTGAAGGTACATATTTGAAACTCCAAAAATTAATCCCTGTATTATAAAGCTCCCTTAGATACAAGCAGAAATAATTATATTCTGTACACTATTACAAAATCAGAGGTTAAATTATATTTAAGTCCGTAATTTCAATTTAAGCTCACAAAAAATTTAAAATGTTGCATTAAAAAAATTACCCATTGATCAATCTTACACTTAAAAAATCTGTACGGGGACCTAGTGTCAGCCTGATGTGTGTTTTTATAACAAAGTATAAATGGCGTTCAGTTCACTCTGTGTTAATTTGGATGATTAAAGAAGTTTTCTAAAGACAGTCTGAAAAAGTATCTTCAAAAGAGAGGGCAATTGTTTGGATAAGACCAAAATAGGCCTTTGAGAAAGACAGCTTGAATAGTGGTCCTGTTTCATCATTTTATTAAGAGAGATTGAGATTTGATCTGGTGAACTCCACATTAAAGCATATTAGACAATCACATTTTGTTTTTGATTAAAGAACAAAAAAAAAAATCCCTTGCAATATTCATGGCAATCAGAAAACATCGGAGTCACAGACAGTATTGTAAGCTTATAAAAAGATATCATCATCATGCAGTCGTATAGTTTTGTTTCATACCAAGATCTTAAAAACTGTACGGCTGAACAACCTTTGAAGAATCTCATTAGGAAAGCACGCACAGCCATAAAAAGCTTGTTTGATCAGATCTAATGAAAGCTAACTGGAACGAGGAGAATGGAAATGGTGTGGAGCAGGAGAGCTATAGGGCTGATGATCCAAAACAATCTGCCAAACATGGAAGGGGCAGTGTGACACAGATGTAGAGCTGCTTTTAAAATTGGCTTTTTTAATGTATGTGAATGTTTCTGCTCAGTGCCCTGAGACGACTTCTGTTGTGACTTGGTGCTATAGAAATAAACTGAATTGGTGCCTAGTTTTAAACAACACTGATGAAGGCAGAAGGATCAATTCTGACCTACAGAGTCCACCACGTCCTGTTGTAACAATGCAAACATCCTGCAAAGAAAACATTATCCATCTATAAATGTCTGCAATTACTTAAGTCAGTTACATTAGCTTTACACTTAACTATAACTGGAAGGTCCTTAAATGACCAAAAACTAACTGGACATCCTAAGGAAAGAAACTCAAAATTTGAAGTCTCTGGATTTCAGGATTTATTCAGCTTTTGACTGGCAGGAATTAACATTTATATAATGTGTTGTACTGTAATATGTCTAGTATGTACTGTTATTCTTTTATTTTACTGGCATTACCTTTTATTTACTGAATTATATACAGTATAGCTAAACAGATTCTCCTCCATGTCTTGATTGCATCCTTTGTTACCTATCGAGTCTGTAGACCAGGTAAATTAGGAAAAATGAATAATTGTTCAAATGTTGATTGAGCTGTCAGGACAATACACAATTCTGTTTATGATTGTTATTCTAACTGTTAGAATAACATGTTTAACATTACATCCAGTCTAAAAATAAATTTCATTTCCCCGTAAACAAAGTAAAATATATGTGTATATACTGTATTTTGAAAAACTTTGGAATTTCAACCACAGCTTTTTTTATTTACAAACCTCTTAATAAGTTAAAGAAGTGTACCACACAGTTTAAAAGGTTCAACTTTAGGATTTAAAAAAATGTATATAATAAAAGTGATTAAAATGTGGTTTGATGAGCAGAAGTGTGCATCAGTTTTGAATGAGTTTCTTATAGAGCTCATCAAAAACTGTTACCGCCTTTTCCTTGCACTAGGTGGAGACTTCAGACAAAAACAGTAGACACTGGGTTTAAAGGTCCAAAATAAAAGTGAAGGGGTGTTCTTGACATGTGAATCAGAACAGATGTGTTACTCTGGTTCTATATTAACAACCCAGTTGTGTTATCTTTAGTGCATTCAGGCTCCGTGGTGTGAACAGCATCACCACAATCTCAGCAGAGAGTTTGGATGCTGAGCAGCTAAAACATGCTAATAAAGGGAGAAAATCATGTACTGACAATGTCGGTTGAACTTTTGACCTCTTCTAAACTTTTACCAGCATTTTTCTAAATCAATACCTTCATAAATATGCGAGGTAAGTGATTCTTGTGCATTAGATGACAACATAGAAGAAATAGAAGTTTGTTTGCAGGGTGTGTTCCATGTTGCTTTTATTCTGACGTGCATGAAGGATCCCTGTTGACACCCAGACAGACTGAACACCTGTCAACTGTCTCATGTCTTTTCTATGGAAATAATCCCTCCTGTCACTGAAAATCACCCACAACATACGTCAAACTGCAAGCAGTTCTCCTTTTAATAATTCAGCACGTGTCTTGGAGGCAAATCGCAGGCCTATTGAAATATTGATGCTTGAAATCTGTATTTTTATTTCAAAGTCACACTTTATGGCAGCTGATGTCATGCTCGTCGGATTGTTGCATGTGTGCATTCATAGATTTAAACAGCGTATTTGTGTAACGCCAGCTTTTGCGCCTGATACATGGATTCTGTAAGTGGTTTGGGAACTCCTGCCATCAAAGATTTGTGCTCTAATAGCTCACGACAAGTGTTTTGTGTACCGGTGTGACTGCTGCCTCCCAACGAAAGAAAGACGATTCATGCGAGGGAGCTGTCAGCACCTACACATGCTCCCACAGCTTCAGCCGTGTTGCAGTCTCATTATCGGTTAAGTGACAGTTGTTTCTCTCTCCAGATAGTCTTGCACTGTTTACATGCCATTTACTGATTAATTTCGAATTCAGAACTGCAGGAAGAGAAATGATGAGCATGGCGGTGCTTGTAGTGTGACATACTGTACATGCCTGCTTCTTAACCATGTACTTTAAAGGTCAAGTCTGGTGTCATGGAAACTACATCCATGGGAAACTCATTTAGGGTTAAAAGCAGAAATAACATGGCAGGGGCATGGAGGAACGTGATCAAGACGTCAATCGGGGCTGAACGCATGTGAATCAACTTTGTTTTTCACAGCACGCTGCTAGGAAAGTAAGAAAAAGAAGCGTCGATACTGGAAAAACAAAAGCTGACAAGGTTTAGCCCCGACAGTGAGTCAGGCAGCCATTGTGCAGAGTTTCTGATCTTTATACACTTGCTGTAAGTTAATGTCTCAGTTCCTTGCAGATGTGCGTGCAGACTTTTAACAGTAACACAGGGTTTTTTAAAACACTAGAAAGGATCAACTCAAACCGCCTGTCTAATTGCACTGCATGGTTGACTCTCCTCGACAAGGAGCTGCTTTACGTCTTGGTTTAGCAGCAATGAATTCAACATCTGGAAGTTTTACCCCTGGGACTCGAGTGCAGACGTGGTATTTGTACCATTTGCGACCTCAGGAAATAAAAACCTAAACGGGGCTTTCTTGTGTAATGCCATGCAAATGGTTGGGCACATCTGGTCAAAACTGCCACCATTAATGGTAAATGGACTATACTTGTATATCACTTTTCTATCTGATCAAGATACTCCAAGTGCTTTTCTGTGCCCTCATTTACCCATTCATACAGCACTCTATTATACCTTTACAAAGAATAATCAGTGCTTTAGATCACATTCATACACCAATGGGACACACACTGGAGGCAATGAAGGGTTCAATGTATTGCCCAGGGACACATCAGCATGTGACTGCTGGTGTATTTGAACCCCCAACTCTTACATTGGAGGACAATTGCTCTAACCACTCACCCACAGCCGCCCATGAACAGATAACTGAGCACAAGCATTACTGATAGCTTAAAATTAAATAAAGAACAAATATAATTTTCAACATTTTCACAAAGACTGATAATTGTTTTAAAGTCAGAATTTGAGATTTGCACAGTTTAATCAAGGACTCAGTAATCATGTCTTGTTAGTTTTTATTTTGGAATGCTGGGTGATGTACAGGGGCAGCATGGTGACACAACTGGTAGAGCTGCTGCCTCTCTGAGCAGTCCACCCTGGCTCAAAACCGGATCCAGGGGCCCTTCTGGGTGGAGTTTGCATGTTCTCTCTGTGCATGTGTGGGTTTTCTCCGGGTACTCTTTTCCTCCCGCAGACCAAAAACATGCATGTTAGACTGATTGGTAACTAAATTGTCTCTAGGTGAGAGCGAGTGAATGGTTGTTTGTCTCATTTGTCTCTATGTGTCCCTGTGATGGACTGGAGACCTGTCCAGGCTGTGCCTCTCACACAGCAATAGCTGGACATGGGCACCGGTGACCCCTGCAACCCAAAAAGGAAGAAGCAGGTGAAAAATAATGGACGGATGTTGGGTGATGTACAGCATCCAATAGATATAGAGTCCCTAATTTCTTTCTGAGCTTTAGGCAAGAGAGAAACACAAGATGACACCAAAGCATATTTTTAGATCATGATGTACATCTAGAAGAGGTCTGGAGCCAAGAAAACTCCCAAGTGATACACCATTTGAGGCGACTGGGAAAACCCTTCCTTTTGACAGCATAATAATACCCCTGAAATATTTTGCAGATTCTGGATTCTTGCAAACTTTGTCACAAGACAAAGTTTTGAGAAGTAAATCTTAATAAACAATTAAGTTTAAATGCAAGTTTTGACAGCAATCTGCAAAGAAGAGTTTATAGAATGTTTTGTCTCCCTAAAGTCTTTTTTCATTTAAGAATGAACTTTCCCCAGGCCTGAGTTACGTCCTGGTATCTTTGTTGTTTTTGTCATTGTGAAGATGATTGAATCATCATTTCTTCTTGGGACACAAACCCATCCAATGTGATAAAGTGATTCGTGGTGGCTCTAACATTTTAAAATGAACCAGTTGAGGTGTTTTGAGCATGTGGTAACGATGTCTTCTGAGGAAGGTGTTTCAGATGTATTTCACAGAGAGGAGAAATTTGGGTCAGGGTGTGCTGGTTTTCTCATTCAACCTTTATTTATACAAGTTTTAAAATAATATGCTTTAAACATCTGTTAAGTTCTTAGCAAAAACCAATGCAGACATGTTCCTGTTTTTAATTTTCTATAAACCACCTTGCAACCAAGCTGTTTTTCAGCTACTTTTCCTTTTAATTATCCTTTTAATTACCATTTTATTTTCACTTGTTAAAACAATAAAATAAAAAATAAAATTGTGCGCATCCTTTATGATTGTCTATTGTTGTCATTATTGTCCACTGTTGTCATCACTCTTTGTTAAAGAAATGTGGTCTTTCTTGTAAATGAGTCCCCAAGGTTCAATGGGATTAACCTGTATAAATAAAGGTTGAATGAATGAATTTATACAGGTTAGTCTCATTGAGTCAGGAGGATTCATTTTTTAAGAGACCTGTTTTAGACAAAACCAAAGACAATATGACACAAGACAATAAACAGCCGTAAAATTCTAAATGTGCACGGTTCTGTCATCTTTTTTTACACTAGATTTATTTTTCAGAACTGTCTTTGTATTTTTTATCTTCCATGCGTATGGCTTTTAAAAGTAGGCTTTTTGTGAAATTGTTGCAATTTTACATGCAATTACAACAATTTATTGACAGATTGGCTGGAGTCTGGGAATGTCAGAACCATGAAAAGTAAACATTTATGTCACAGAAAACAACCAAACAATGTTTTGATGAATCAATAAACCACCATTTTCTGAATCTAAAGGTTGTTCTTTGTAGAACTGCATGAACTTCATGAGTTATTAAACCTAGAGGCAATAAAATGGAAATGGATGAGGAAACGAGGAAACATATTGCTCTGCTGGTGTTTTATTAGTTCTTGTAATGTGGTTAAACACTTCTGTTTGATCAAATGTGTCTATAGAGCCATTAGAGAACATCAAATTGGATCCACCAACCCCATAGAGTTAAAACTCTTCTAATTTTGGAATTTTGAAATCAAATGGTAAAAACGAGAGCTCAGAACCAAAATCTTGCTTCAGTTATTTACTCAGTTCAAATGTGTCACCTGTTATTCAACATTTTTGGAAACAGGACCATCTTTTACTTACCAGTGCTCACAATAACTGAACGTTTGATTTGTTTTTGGTTTCGTTTTCCACTGTTGCCATTGTGCTTGCTCAGGATAGGAAACCGTGACAAAGTGATGATTCAACACAATCATGGCTTCCAGGTAGGACATTTTACTAATTGGCTTTTATAACGTCTATGAATGTTTCTGTTCAGTGCCCTGAGACGACTTCTGTTGTGACTCTGTGCTTTTTTCTTGCCATTTTATGCTTCATGGGGCATGAGTTACATCCATCTCCTGTATATCAACAGCATGAGCTGTGTCTGTGTTCTTGGCACAAAGTTGAGCTTGTTCTTGATGCAGATTTCATTTCATTTACAGTATTTATTTATTTAAATCAGGACAATGCATATTAACATGTCAGCAGTAAGCATCAATGTAAATATGCCGGAGTTAGCACAATAGCTAATTTTCATCCGTTGTTCTAAGGCAGGTCAGAACAAGAAACATCCCACAAAACAAAATCAGAGAATAATACAAACATCATAACACATAACACAACATGAAATAACAATAAAGATATGATGCCATAAGAAAATAGACAAAGTAATCTACATATAAGTGCACTTCTGGTTAGTTTTCAGCCAAAGTTTCAAAGAGTTTTTAAAGTTGGAGTAGTTTTCACAGTTCCTGATGGAAATTGTTAATGTTCCACGACTGCATGCCTCTGATGGACACCACCATTTGTCTAAATTTAGTCCTGCGCCGCTGCACATCACAATCTCTGGTTCTTGTGTTTAATGTACTTATTTTTTTACTCATAAAATACATTAAAAGAGGAGGAGCAAGTCCATTTAAAACTTTAAAAATCAGGCAAGCTTCCTTTAAAATCTGATAGCTATCAAAATCCATGATGTTGTACTGTACTTAATTATGATGTTACAATAATGATACTGTAAAAGCTTTTTGTCGAATATTTTCAGTGTTTTCTTAAAAAGAGACTTTCAGGGGCTTCATGATGACTTCTGAAGTGTGAGACCATAACAACAGGCTACATGGCTGAAGATCATGGCATGCATGTAAGCCTTTGCTGATTCTGTTGTCAAAGAAGGCCTTATATGTTTGAAGTTTTCCAGATTAAGTTTAATTATATGTGAAATTCTCTTTACATGCTGCTTGAAATTTAGATCGGAATCAAAAACGACTCCAAGGTATAGTATTTAAATTGTTCAACCACATCTAATGTCTCGCCATTGACTAACACTCGGGGTTGGACTCCCCGAGTGCTGTCCTTTGTCTCTGATCAGTTTTGCAGTGCTCATGGGCAGGATCCCAAGGTGCAGTCGTGGACAGGAGGGAGTCTGGTTTAGTAACTACACGGTCTCATCTCTGCTTTATGTGAATGATGTGGTTCTGTTGGTGTCTTTAGGCCAAGATCTTCAGTTTGTACTGGGGAGTTGAGTGTGAAGCAGTAGGGATGAGAGTCAGTTCCTCTAAGTCTATGGCTGTGGTCCTCGACCAGATATGGGTGAGAAGCTCCCTTTGTGTTGGGATCTTTGAGTTTTGTTCGAGTGGTAGGATGGAGCAGGAGATGGATCGATGAACCAGGGCCTCATTCTCAGTGATGAAGGTGTTTCTTTGCAGGGTGGCTGGGTTTAGCCTTAGAGATAGGGTGAGGAGCTCCATCATCTGGGTGGAGCTCGGAGTTGAGCTGCTGCTTAGCATTGAAAGGAGTCAGTTGAGGTGGTTCAGGCATCTGATTTGGACGCCTCCTGGACACCTCCCTTTAGAGGTTTTTTGGAGTTGTCCCACTGGTAAGACGCCCCCGGGAAAGACCCAGAACTCACCAAAGGGATTATGTACATATCTTTTTTGGTCCAGGGAACACCTCGAGGTCCCCCATGAGGAGCTGGAAAGTATCACTGGAGAGAGGGATGTCTTTCTCTCCTGGACCTGTTGCCTCTGTGACCCGACTACAAATAAGCGGTAGAAGATGAAGATTGAGACTTTATGCTACATGCTGTCCGATCCAAATTTTTAAGAAACACATTTTTTTCTCCCCCACCAGGGACTAGGTTATAGTTTTTTTTCTTCTATTTTTCAGCAACCCTTTCTACTGTCATTCATTTAGATTTTATTTGTTGATGCATTCTTTTTGCTTCTGTGACACTTCCTTCTCTACTTTATGGAATTATTATTTTTCTGCAGATGTCCTTAGCTTCAGCACTGATGGCGTAGAAGATAATTCACTTTGCATGTTCTTGTTCATCTGAAATTACAACTGTTTCCAACGGGAAGACAAGGCACACGTCACTGATGAACTCACTGTTGTTCCTTCTGCAGAACTGCCTCATCTTACAGTACACAATATCTTATTAACAATTAAAAATAACACGCTTTAGATGATGTTAAAAAAATATATCTTTTTGCTTTGCCCTGAAGCAGCTGAACTCCTACACAGAATGTAGAAGTAACTGAGTGGCTGATTTATTGGGGTGAAATAAAGGAGGGAACCGGTTCAGCCTGGTTGCCTTTCAGCTCTGTTTATGATGCTGACTTAGGAAATGCTGAAAGGCAAACTGTGCTGCTGATGTTATGAGTGTTCTGTGTCATTTCTCAAGGATAATATCGGAGCAGACTTCTTTATATAGCCGCACCATGCTCTGAATAGTTTGAGATGTATTAAGGCAAATGCAAGAACGAACACAAACGTTTTTGATGCAAAATATTACGTTTCTTACATGAATACTTCATTCTTACAATATGTTTGAACAACACTGCCCCCATTAGATCACTGATGCATTTTAACCCAATATTTGTTGATTCTGGTGAACCTGACGAGTACCAGAATTTATTCATTAGTTATAAGGCTACTAAATTAATTGATAACTATTATATCTTATATAATTATTCACATCTAGATGTATTTAGATATTTCAATGTTATATTTTTGTTTTTGCTAAAATTATGATAAGGACAACAGGTTTTCTTCATTGTAAACATCCTGATACGTTGCATGTGTTGCATTTTACTTTCAAAAAAGATTTACATTATCACAAGTTTACAGACAGGAAGCTGAGGATTCAGCCAAAGATTTTCCTTTGAAACTAGATGAGAGTCATGCCTTATGTTACACGTTTATTTACTGCCAAAATGCCCTTTCAGTGCTGAGGAGAAATGTGAACTTTACAGTGTTATTCTTCCAGTCAGTGAAACAACAGTTTGGCCCATTCTGATCAACCTCGAAACAGACACGTAGCAGAGGTTTTAGAGCAGCTGAAACATAATTTAACCTTGAACAAAATTTGACTTCATCACTCTCTTAAGACATTTTAGCACAATTATCTTTTAGTTAAGGAAAATATTAACAGTGCACGGTGGCACAACTGGTAGAGCTGCTGCCTCTCAGCGCGCAGGTCCCTGGTTCAAATCTCGGTCCGGGGACCTTTCTGGGTGGAGTTTGCATGTTCTCTCCGTGCATGCGTGGGTTTCCTCCGGGTGCTCCGGTTTCCTCCCACAGT
>JAVCKU010000150.1:15823089-15833100 GCA_032273985.1 Hypsolebias coamazonicus | reverse complement strand
AAATATTAGATGTTGGCACCTCCACATCATTGCATTCAGTTTTTATTCACAATTTGTTTAGTGTCCCAACTTTTTTGTAATCAGGTTTGTAGTTTTATTGTCACATCACATGTGGTACATGAGGTGGAACTTAGTTATGTACACAGGGTCCCAGTTACATCCAAAAATAGCAAAAATAAATGCTGCAGTTAAAAACAGTCCTTCAGTACCCAGCAGGGATTTTTTTCGAGTGTTCTGTGAAAAAACACATCATAATATCCTGATTCAACTATTTTAATTTTATTTTTTAATTTATTTTTATGTATATTTTTATTGTTTTATTTTTTAATTAATTTATATTTTATTTTTATTTATTTATGTTTAATTAGTTAATTATTTTTTATCTGTCCAGAGGACCTGACTTAATTAACTGTTAGACACCAGTCACCAAACTTTACTGACGAGTGACTGAACCCAGCTCAGTCAAAAACCTGCAAAACAAAGGTTGAAGCCAAAGATTTTCTTTTAAATATTTACTATGAAGTTTAAATAAATATCAACTGATCTCACATATATTGCAAATGAGGCATATTTAAAATCAATCAGGGCTTTAATAAAAGTGATTTACACAAAATCAAAACCATCCATGAACTATTTCCCCGTCTCTCTGCTGCTCTGTTATGAAGAGAACATTTTAAATTGTTGTCAACAAATATCAAAGTTCATGCTCAATAATCAGGCAGAAAAATCCAACAAAGTTAAGTCCGGTCCTCTGGACGGTTTCCAGGTCGGTGGGGGAGAGGGCGGGCTCCAGATACAATCTTAGCACCATCAAACTGGTTGACCCACCATGTCAGTGAACTATTTATAAGACTGAGTTTGTTGTGGCTCCTCGACTGAGCAAGTCTTTTGGATGAAAGACGAAATGTTTCAATAAAAAGAAACCGTCCAGAGGACCTGACTTAACTTTGTTGGGTGTCGTCAACAAAGAACTCCTGTAGCCTTGAGGAAGTTATGCAGCTGAAAAAAACTTAGAGACAAGCTCAGGTTTGCCCATGAAGCATCGATGTGTTCTGACAGTTCCCTCGTTTAGAAATAAACACACAGTGTGCCAGGAGAGAGCTTTGATATGTCCTCAACTCTTACCAGAAACAGAACAGTTTCCAAAGACGTTGGAAGGATTAAAAGAATAAAGACTCACTGTTTGTCTCTGAGATTTGGACTTAGCTTACACACAGTGTCAGTACAATTTAAACAAAGGTCACTTACCAACAACAGGTAAACTATTGACAAGTGCCTACAAAACTGATTATTTCATTGTGGAAAAGTACCCAATGAATGATGGAGATGGACACCAGCTCTCTGCAACTCTGCATTAACAGGCAATTGAGACAAATCAACGGATGGAAGGATGAATTTGGGTAACTTTAGATTCAACTGAACATTGCTGCATGTAACGTAACAAAATTGTTCAATATTAACTTAAAGAACACGTAAATACAGGTGACCCCCGGTTTCCGGCGTTCCCGGTAACCGGCATTTCGCGTATCCGGCCCGCCTCCCCAGGACGTCATCGGCCAAAACGGCAGTATTTTTCAGAAATTTTCATTATTTTCTGAGTTTTTTTGTGTTTGGTAGCAAGTTAACTGCTCTAAAATACATTTTAGAGGTACAAAATGTATGCTGGCGGTGTTTTAGGTTGTAAATAAGGCGTTTAAAAAGACGTGACGGCCGCCATGTTGGTTTTTAGTTTCGTTTTCGACCGCACCGGGAGCCGGTCCCGGTAACCGGCTTTTTCGGTATCCGGCTGGGCCGGTAGAGCGGAACTAAGCCGGACACCGAGGACTACCTGTAAGTACAAGGAGTAAAACATACCCGCTTTAACTTTATGCTTTATTTCTATAACTAACTAATTTTTCCAAAATAAAAAAAAAATACCTAGGTCTGCATTGTTCATAGTTTTTATTAATTTAAAAAAACCTCTCTTTAAAAGAATCTGGTCTTTTCATTTGTCTAAAATTGTAAAAAATATATAAATTATTATTTTATCTTTATGACATCACCCCTAGTGGCCACAAAAAGCCCCTCTAAAAAACCTAAAGTGGCCCATAGACCACCAGTTGTGACCGGTTGTTGCGGCTCTGAACACTTTTAATTTAGTGAACGAAGGCGTAAAATGGCTCATTTGACCGTGAAGGTTGCAGACCCCTGGTCTAGCCGTTAGCTCCTCAGTCTGACCAGAAATAAATTATTTCTACAAACAGGTTGCTTAAAGAGTGTTCTCTAACAGGTCGGATAATAAGTGGTCATAGACTTTCTACAGAACTCCATTTCAAAAGATTTGAATTCTCACTTTATTCTAGCAGGTGCTGAACTGAAAGCACAAGTAGGAAACAGGAATTTAGGCAAACTAATAAGCAAACTTCTAAACTGGAGGGTTTTATGCCATACACAAATATACAACAGTGCAGGACAAATCAATATAATATTGTCATGGGGGTGGGGTGGTAAAATTTTTGGTGCATTAGCTAACTATCTGAACCACCGGACATATTTTAATGAAACTTTCAGAAAGTAATTATTATCCTTAACCTTTAAAGCTAACCACAAGCAAACACAAAAATGGCAGTAACTCAGTCGGTTATACAGACATAGTATTAAAATAAACCTTTATGTGGTAGCAGTTGCGTCATCTTTAATGCTCTAACACGGCTTGCAGAAGCTCACATAGGATAGTGCAAAATATTATTTACAAAGTTTAGGGAATGCTGGGCTTAAAAAATGATAGAATACTCAAAGTTTAAGATTACAAGTTCAGACATGCTTGATGGCTTCTGTAGGTCTTTTGAAGAAAAAAAAAAGGGGGGGGGGGGATATTTGACAAGTTTGTTGCGATCACACACACAAACAGAAAAACCACCAAGTAGTTAATGCTTTATCCTGTTTTGTCACAGTTTGGCTTAAATATGTATTTATATTTTGTCAAGATATGAAATCTCAGTGCTGGTCCACATTTACGTGATTGTGAAAAAAAAATGCATCTACTAATGAAATCTGAGTTAGTTATTGCCTTTAACTTGCAATTTAAAGTATCCAACTAATAAATCAGCACTCTACACTCAGGCACTGAATGAATGCAATTCAAAGGTTTTACAAAAAATACATTTTTTCCAGTAATCTCCATGATGAGTAGTTTCTTCATGTCAGCATAATACCGGTAAGCATAATCAAGATTTCCAAAAACCCTAAAATAATAATGTAGGAGTTTATACTTGTTTGTCTCTTGGCCGTCTCCAGAATGAAGCGTGTGTGTGTGTGTGTGTGAGTGTGTGCGTGTGTGTGTGTGTGTGTGGGGGGGGGGGGGGTCATTAAACATATTTTTATCAATTACACACATAATTCAGCACGATCAAAAAAAACAACCACCAGATGCAAAAATTTATGTTTGGATGCGAGGACAGCAAAACATAACGCTGAGGTATTTTATTGTGATCAATAACATTGATTGGTGACCGACCCACATCGTTCAGCACTCACTTCCATTATTCAGAGGGTTTTTATGAGAAGATATGGGCAGACGATGGTGGAGCCTCACTGATCCCACTCAGATTCATGTTTAATTGAAGTTACAGGCAAAAATAAGCAAAAGTAAGAGTAGAGAAAAATGATGTGGAGAAAGAAGCCAGCCAAGAATGTGAGGTGAGCAGGGAACAAAGCAGGAGGTGAGGGACAAGGAGCACGCAGGAGAGAGATGCTAAAGTGGAAGACACATCAGGATTCTGTCTGTTACTCCTCTCTGACGTCAGCTGTGGGTGATTAGCTTGTGATGAGCCAGTCCTGAGATCCACTCCATCTTTTATAATAAAGTCTAATGAGGACGCTGCTGCCTCTCCCATCTATGTTTTCTTGCACACACTCTGTCAAATTTGCACTTAAACAGGTAAAACATAAAAACGCACAACTTTAGCCCCAAGGCATGCACGCTGCTCCCTCCTAATGTAACAAGCACACAAAAACAAGTCAAAACGAATATAGACACACAGACAGATTTAAGCACTTGCATCCACAGTTGCAAACAGCAGCGACGATGCTTTATTCTCTTTGTCATGCAACAATAACTCCATCAATTATAGATTACAGGGAAGACAGGCAGTGACAAAGGGTGTTGAAAGCTGAGCTTTTTCGTTCCGTACGTCTTCTCCCTGAAGAGCTTGTCTAAAAGTTGCTTTACAGTACAGCTGAGTTCAGACTCGTCTTCCCATCCATGCCACACTATCTGGGGCACCATCAAGTTTCATCAGTCCGCAGTCTTTCAAGATGCTTAATGGAAAAAAGGCAAAATGGTTCCACTTTGATGAGACACTCGCCACTGCGTGCCTGCTTGATAATGGAGCTCATGCCAAAGCGGTTTCTCACCCCCATCCTTGGCCTTCTCTTATAGAAGTACATAAAGAGTTTCTCTGTATTTGTGAAATGCGTCACAGCGGACGTGACGGGGTCGGGTTAGCTGATAAGATGTAAATTCTTGTTAGAAGTCATAAAGCAGCTTTTGTTACCCATCCTTCTGGTCAACAATAAGATTGATGGTTTATTAGAACATTACCATTTCAGACATAACCAACAAAGTCCATGCTCAGGCATTTCAGACATACTTTCCCACCAGCATATGGCAACAAGAATGTCTTCTCCCACTAATGCACTACAAGACTAACCGTACTGCAACTGAGGCAAGAAGCAATAGAAATAACATAATGAAGTACACATATACAGCGGATATATACTGTATATATGTGTGTGTGCGTGTGTGTATGTGTGTGTGTGCATGTACGGTTAGGTTTAGTTGTCATGTGCAAAAACAGCACAAGGTCAACAATGTAATGAAATACTTAGGACAAGAAGAACCTCTCGACTCACCAAAAAAGAAGAAGAAAACAACAACAAAAAGAAATACAAAGCATGCAGCAAAAATACTAAAAACAAATTAAAATACTACTAACCTACTAAAAAAAAACAAGGCGCCAAAGTTGAAGAAGAAGTACATCTACATTGTGGTTCAGTTAGCAGTGAGGTTCTTTCAACATCATGGTTCTGTTCTGTTAGCAGCGTGGTCTTGTTAGCAGCTTAGCAGGTCCTGCTAGCAGGTTCGGTCCACAGCCTGATGGTAAATAAGGACCGCAGCAGCTGCCCTCACAGACCGCAGTCCAGAACCGGGTCCAGCAAACAGAGAACATCCAAGGTTTCCCCGTGGAACTGAACGGGTACGTACTGTGTGTGCAGGCAGATGGAGGACGTTGTTAGTAGCATTAGAAGGTCCTGCTAGCAGGTCCAGTCAGCAATTTGATAGTAATAAGAACTGCGGCTGCTGCCCTCACAGACCACAGTCCAGAACCAGGTCTGGCAGACAGAGAACATCCAAGGTTTCCTCGCAGAACCGAACAGATCCGTGGAGTTCGGTCTGTACAGGCAGATAGAGACTAGTGCTAGCAGCGTTAGCAGTGTTAGCAGCGCTAGCAGCGTTAGCAGTGTTAGCAGCACCAGCAGCATTAGCAGGCCATGTTAGCAGCTTGATGATACCAGACTTCCCTCCAAAACCGGGTCCAGCAGAAAGAAAACATCCAAGGTTTTCCCCATGGAGCCAAACAGGCCTGTAGAGTTTGGTCTGTGCAGGCATATTGGAGGATCATGGAGACAGCCGCCATGACAGGCCAGAGCCTAGGCCCGAGGCTGGAGCGGGGCTGGGAACTGGACCATGATGGCAGGATGGCAAGGCCGTGACACACAAAACTCCACAAGTGTGACGTGGTCATACCCGTAGCGTGGGTGTGCATCGTAGGCGCAAAAAAGTTAAAATAAATACAACAAGAACAAAAAAGGTAAGCGGAGCTCTCATCGGTGCTACCATTCAGCGGCGCACGTGACTTCAGATACTGACCTGGTATGTAAAACGCAATGTAATGCAACGTATGTGAACCCTGGGCCACATACTGCTTGAGGGAGATGTTCGTGTGGAAATCTCCCAAGTCAAACACCTACGCCATTAGAAACTGGTTAAATTTATTCTTGGATTTGTGTGTAACGTTGCCCATCAAACACAAATACAGTATGTAGAGTCTGCAGAGGTTTAGTTAAGCCCTTTTTAGTCAGCTAATGAGCTTACCATGAGATTCTGATCAGCAATCAGACAGCAACTCTGCCCACATGCAGCCATGTGCGCCTGTCAAAAGGACAGAGGGGATCTAGACCAACATGATTACTTGCCTCTCGTTTCTTTCCCACAGAAATGGTTCATGTTGTGGATTTGAAGGCACTGAGTCGTCCACTCATTATAGGGTTAGCGGTTCGATATCCAAGTGTTAAAGCATCCTTGGTGAAAACACTGAATCACAAGTTGCTCCCACTGGGCAGCGGACCCCCCTTGCATAGGAGCTTCATTCATGTTCACATACTGCTGAATGAGCATGCTAGATGAATACTAAATGAAAGGCCCATTAGGAAGAATTTTATCTGTTATCCCATTAAGGCCTGAGCATGAGGATGTACAGTATGCCTCTAAAAGGGATAACTCTGAATTTTTTTAATTGGGGTTGTATGGAGTTTGTTAGAGTTGTCTGCATCTAACCTGTAGCAGACAAATATCAGAACAATGGAGATGTGCAAACAGCTAGCCAAAATATACAGCCATTTAAGAGCAAGGGTTTCAATCTAAAACAAAATTAATCCAAAAAGAAAATGCAAAAATAAATGCCATGTTATGTATTTTTGCCTAACGTTGTTTTTACGTCACAAAGCTACATCGACTGAGTACAACATTTTATTTAATTCACATGGACAGACTACTGGTTGAGTTCCAACACAGCCTAACTATCCCATGTAAATGGGATGTACTGTAAAAAACAGGAAAAACTATCCACTTAACGTTTTTTATTTAAACTAGATTTGTTTCAAAGTTGTTGGCAAAAATCCACCTGAAATAGACCTTCTGAATAACTCCACTCTTGCATGTTATCTTCTAAGTGATTTCTCCAAAATAAATTATTTCCAAAATAATTATCTGTTGCAGGTAAGATACCAATTACTCATAACTACTTCATGCAACTGAATTTAAAAAATATGAACAGATCCTATAAAGAAAAGATGTACAAATACATGAGAGTCTTCATAAGGTGGTAGTAAAAATCCAACAAGAAAATACTGGAAATCCTTCATAATAAGGTCCACTCAGTTATAATATTGAACTAATCAGATACTAATTATTAGTTAAGCATTAACTAATAATACACTCCAAAACAAACAGTTTTGTAATTAGCTAATAATTCTGTAGTTATGACAATTAAGGATTAATTGCTACTGAACTAATCATTAGGCGCTGATTAGGCAATGGATCATTAGCTATTAGTTCTAGATTTGTTGCTTGCTGACTTTATGTGTCACTGGCTAAAAACATTTTTTTTGACTAATCCTCAGCTGGTTTTTAAATGAGAAGCATTAAATCCTAAGGTTGTTCTGTTTAATTCCAATGTAAGGGATTAAAATGTGTGCCTTTTTTCTAAGGTTTTGCCAAATTGCTGACGTTGTAATGAGATTGTTTTTCCAGTTATCAATTGTTCTAATTACTTCAAGTCATTTAGTTTAGGTCATCATTATTTTTTTATATATAAAAGAAGGCTGACCGTTACTTTGATGTTTGCTGTATCAAAACATAAAATTTGCAGAATACCAGATGTTTACAAGAAGCTGAATCCTGTGTTGTCGCTACCACTTTGAATTAGCTTCTTCTCTGAACATAAGTTAAGAAATGTTTTTTCCTTTATCTCATCCTTTGATTATATGTTTTTTAAATAAACTCAAAACCACTGCAGTAAGTGCAACATCACTTTTTCTTTTTCACTTAAGCCATTTTTATGAACTGCATTTGATGTTATAAAACCCCTAATAGAAGCAGAACTGTTGCTTGCTTTGTCCAATAAACTGCTGTGCTCTTTTTTTAAAACTCAGTCAAGGTTAGAAATGAATATTAAAAGCACATCTTTGTAAAATGCTAGAAACACTGAAAAGAAATAATGAATCAGACCAAAAATATTTGCATTAAAAAAGCATCACACCTTGTGTTTGAATGTTCTCATGTATCATAAAGTCATATCAAACACACATGACATCAGATGTTAAAATACATATTTCCAGGCTCGAATCAAGGAAAGGAAGAGCAGTTTACTCACCAGTGGGCTGAACTCGAAGTTGGGCCTTTTCGCTCTGCTTGCGGGTCATCGCGAACCAGCTCCCGTCTGGGTCCTGAATCCACTCGGTGGCCTGGCAGTAGAGCAGCCCCTGGTCCACGGGCTGCAGCTTGTGAATCGTCAGCCTGTAGGCCGTGGCGCTGGTTTTATCCAGCCTGAGGTCCCCTGCTGCCATCCTCTGCCGATAAGGTCCTCCAGAGCGCAGAACAAAGTCTCTCGACAGGGTGACCAACTCCTGAGGCGGAGCTGCCGCATCCTCTGGAAACCTCAGATACCAACCAACCGATAAGTGGGTGTGCTGCGCCGTGGTTCGAGACACCTCGCAGGTGAGCTGTAACGTGTCGCCCTCCACTTTGGACAAAGTCTGCGGGGGAGCTGCTACCATCAGCGAGTCAGCAATGACTGAAAAAGAAGAAAGTAAAAAGAGACAATCATTAGAACAGTTATAAAAACTGCCAGTCACAGGACCTAGATGACATTAAACTTTTTTGTTGTTATCTACCTGGATGACTGAGCTACAAACCCTTTTTCTGAACCATTTTGGCGTTGGTGTCATCAGGCTGTTTCTGTGAGTAGCAAGTTGGACATCTGGCCTAAAACATTTGATTGTTGTACATGATGACTGATTGTTTTGGATGGATGCTCCCTTTTTTTGCAATCAGACTTACTTAAAACACATCAAGGAGGTGCTATTTATGGGACAGATCTGGGTTGACAGGCTGCAGACTGATGAAGTCTTTCAGATGAAAGATGAAACATTTCTCCCTTAACGGAACTTGTCCAGGTGACATGATTTAACCTTTTTTGTGAGTTATCTACAAAAATGACATCGCTCACACCCATGAAGGTGGACAATCGTATTTGTGTGTGTGTCTGTTGGTGAAATAGCCCATGAACAGCTGGAGACATTTAAATGAAACGCTCATAAAGTAATGATTGGATGTACATTTATAAATGATTACATTTTGAAGTCAACTTCATTCAACATGGCCACACCTAAGCTGCCTTACGTAACATAAAAAAGGCTATAACTCAGTCAGTTTTTCAGTTATTGAGCTAAAACTTGGTATGATAGTAGCTGAGAGTTAGAATTGCAAGTTAGAAGTGCATTTTGGCCTAATGGCCTGGACTGGACCAAACCGAGTGCTGGACAATAATTCGATATCGATATATGTTGCGATATACTATTAGTCAATAATGATGATATGAGTTTTAAGCACATTTTCGATATTTCGATAGGATGACAGCGTTTCTGGCGCATTTCTTTTTCTGTTTGGGTTGAAGCGACAGCTTCAGTTTCAATCCAGACAGAAAAAGCTGCGACACAACTACGTAAGTGCGTGGTGACGTAGATGTTAGTCCAGAAGGCGTTAGCGGTAGCAGGCTAAGCTAAGCTAATCTCCAACGCGCGTTAAGTTTTCACTTCAAAATGAGTGGCCATGACCGTCAGAATGTGACTGAACAAGCTTCACAAGCGAAGAGAAAGCAGATGACACAAATGATAAGAGAGGAAAGACTAATTCAGAGGTGTGGAAGTGGTTCGGCTTTCTAAGATCTGATCAACTGCAGGTTTCGGTCAGTGTGCTGCAAAATGTGACGGAGTCATTCCAAATAGCGATGGGAACATCTAACTTGTTCCACTCAATAGAATATGCTGAGAGTCAGAAAATGAAGCACAATAGAAGTCTGAGCCAACGTGTCCCTGAAACAACACCCCCAGGTGTATCAAAGGAGAAACACATGCAGCAAACATGGGTTTACTTATGTTGTTGTTTAAAGTTAAAACTATTAATATTGA
>JAVCKU010000150.1:15740947-15751184 GCA_032273985.1 Hypsolebias coamazonicus | reverse complement strand
AAAAAAAAAAAAAAAAAAAAAAAAAAAAGACTCAAGTCCAATAGATCCACAGACAGCACGACTCGCAGCTCCAGCAGGTCTGAGGAGGAATGAATGGAAGTAAATAAATGTTAAAAGTCCTCCGTGATTTCCGTCACGCGTGATCCACTAAATCCAGGAGACATTAATCAATCTGTCGCTCCGCAGAGCGGGGCGGGCACTCCTGGTGGGGGGTGGGGGAGAGAGAGAGAGAGCTGATTAATCAATTGGCAAATACAAAATAAAATAAAAAAAATAAATAAATAAATAAAAACTCAGTTAAGCGTCCAGACACCTGATCTTCTGTCCTAAAATGTAACCCTTTAATAAAAATAATAAAAAAAACTGCTCAGAAGAATCAGTGCGCGCAGTTTGGTTTTACTTCCGCTTCTTAAAAAAAAAAAAAACACGTTCCCAGAAAGACAACAACCAGCTGGGCTCCCTCTTCCAAGGTTATTTCCTTGTTTCCTGCCAGCCCGTGGACTCTGGCGGTTGAAAACTTGCGTGTCCTGCTCCCACCCACTCCGAGGCCCCGCCCCTCGCTGTGGGTCCTGTTGTGGACCTTTGTAATGTTTTGAACAGGTTCTCTGCTTCTTTTCTTGTTTTTTTAAAATGTAGCTCACAAATTTAGGTTTTTTTTTTTTTTTTTTTTAATTATTATTAGTTTACACATAATAAATGGCAGTACAGACAAGTAGAGATTACTATAATCTGGTGTAAACAGTGACAACAACAAACAAACAAATTAAAAGTTAAAAGGTGCACCACCTCAGATGCTGCATCGTCAGCTCTGACATTAAAGTTTGATGTGAACTGATAGATCCATTTTCTTTTACCTGCTTTTTTTTCTGGCTTGCAGAGTTGGTGTCCATCAGCTTTCCTTTTGTGAGAATTGGGACCTGGACAAGTCCCAGTTGGGCCGAATGGAGACAACAAAGACAACCATTCACACACTCACTCACACGTGACAGCTTAGGTTTACTTAATCTATCAAGCATGTTTTTGGTCTGTGGGAGGAAACCAAAGTATTCGGAGAAAACATCCGTGTGCCCGGGGAGGACACGCAAACTGCACACAGAAAGGCCGGAGGCGAGGTGAACCTGCAGTTAACCACTGAGCTGCTCAAATGGGATGCAGACGTTTGCAAAACCTTTACATTATTCATATATGTTGTCTCACATGCATGAGCTCTGTGTGGGTAAATGTCAACTTGGGAGCAGCATAAACATTTTTATGAATTTTTATATACCCTGCATTTTTTTCAACTAAGAAGGCTTTTGTTCCAAACATAATGAACATTCTTAACCAAACCAAATGATAACATCTACCTATGGTATTCAAAGTCTTTTATTCTATGTGCAAATTGTTGATATTTTGATTGTATGCATGTGTTTTAATTTATTGTTAGAGAGCCGAAGGAAAATGTCCACCTTGGTGAACAATAATGTTCATTTTATCTTATCTTATCTTATCTTATCTTATCTTATCTTATCTTATCTTATCTTAGCTTAGCTTAGCTTAGCTTAGCTTATCTTAGCTTAGCTTAGCTTATCTTATCTTAGCTTAGCTTGTACTGTATTTAGTATGACAGCATTCAAGAAGTTTATTTTTTCTCTAAGTTGTTTTCAAAAAAGAGATGCACCAGTTTTAACACATAAAATCTGATTTATCTTTTTGCCACAGTTGAACCATCTAGAAGATCTTAGTGTTCTGCTGATGGACTGAAACAACTGAAAGCTGCAGGAGGGGTGTGTAGAAGGTAGTTTCGCTTAAAACTAAGAAAATAAAATTAAAATGAATATAGACAAGTGGCTGTTGTGTCATTTTTGGGAGTGATAACTTCTTATAAGTTAAAACTACGGCGGATCAGTAACATAAATTTGCACCCAACACTTTAGAAATGTTGGAAACACCTGCACCTGCTCCACTGAGCAGGTGTCTCTGCATGTGGCCACACACAGAAAGCTCTGAAGGGATTTAAGATAATACATTCGCTGACATTCCAACGTATTCAATAATGGATTGCCAGATCTTGTAAAACTTTGCTGTAGATCCCTGTAGGGTAGATCTGATCTTTTCCAGGTTTAGGTGTTGCATAACATCCCAAAGCAGCAAGTCGTAAGGAGGATGTTGAGTTTGTTTCCTATTTGATGATGGATATGAACCTTTTCTTGCTACTTACGTGTTTTGGGCAGGACCAGATCGTGAGCAGCGCCACTGAAAAATAACTCCATCACAAATAAGATTTACATCTAGAGACATCTTAAACAGTTTGACCAAATAGATGAAGACAACGACAAAAACCTTGAAGTGAAGGGGAAGGTTAACTCACATTTCAAGATTAGCAGGCACCACCGAGCTAATAAAAAGTTTTTATTTTATATACCACGTCTTTTAATAATGAATTTCACTTGTTTTGCTCCTTACAAAAGTCACATTGTTATGCATAATTTGCCCAGCAGTGTATGTGATGCAGAGAGAAATTTTCTATCCCTCTTCCCATGTTTTATTTCCTCCACACACACACTGTACTGACTGTCAACATAATGAGGTCCCACTCTGTTTGGAAACTGCAGGAAATCTCATAAGAAATCCCACGTTTTCTCGACAAGATACGGTTCACCTTTCAGAGCTTCAAATTGCATCCCTCTCTTTGATTTAATTACGAAGAGAGAGAGAGAAAAACTTGGTTTTGGCGTGCATTTATTGGTTTTCAAGATCCAGCTGAATAGCAGGATCTATAAATAGATAAAATGAGGTCTTTGCAGGTAAGATGAGAAATAGTACACTTTGGTGTGAGGCTGCAGTAAAATGGATATGCTGCCATTAAAAAAAAAACAGAAATGGTGAATACAAAAGCTCTAACTTGTGTAACACATGAATAAATGAGCAGGCCTTTGCATGCGCACACAAAGCGTCAATCTACCAGACCCATCCAGTACTCTCATTATCAGCTGGGAATTGTAACTTTCAACCAGCACTCAAATGCAACATGATTGGCATTTTCTGCAAGCTGTAAAAATGTTCTTCTCCATTTTCTTTGCACAGAAAAGTTCAGCTCAATTAAAACTTCCTAAACCAGACGTGCAGGAAAACCTATTTGCAATTGTTTTCTTTGGTAATACTGCACTAGACAAACAGTGCTATGTCTCAGATAAAGCTGGGGACACGCAACACACGTTAGTAGCTGAAATGAGCTTTTCTCTAAGAATGAGTTGCACATGTTTAGTCACTGCCCACCATAAACCACACATGTGTCAGCATGTTGGGTGTGGTCTGGAAGAAGATAGATTCATTTACATGTACAGTAGTCTCTCGCTAATTTCTGCTCGACTTTCATGGACTTGCTCTTTCGCGATTTGTGGACACATATTAATATTGTACAAAAATCTTTTGTACAGGACACATGATTGTCAACTTTAATATTACTCATGTGATTGGGACAGTACTGGACACAGTACTGTACAGTAAAGAGTTAATGAAAAATAAAATACTTGGGACATGCGCTGCCATTTTGTAGTTTTCTCTCAGTAAGTCTCCATTGTATTCCTGCTCATAATGACCACATTTCCCAGAAGGCAACAGGCCCCCACACAGAAGCCCCATTTCATTCTGCTGGAAAAAAAAAAGAGGTAAAGTTTTGATCCGATTGGTGCCCAGTGGATGCAGAGAAGCCACACTGACCGAACCGGACCAGAGCAGAACCAGACTTCCAGACCCATCAGTGAATCTTGAGAGCTGGTAGCCTGCTCACGTGAACCTTTGAACAGACGCACGTGGCCATAGGTCCAGTGGTCCATCAGAAGCTCAGTTGGAATTTTTTCATGTCTTTCAACGGGCTGATGAACAGCCGTCAGTGGACGTGCGTGCTCGATGGTCCAGTGGTCCATCTGAAGCTGAACAGCACGTTTTTCATCTAGTTCAACCGTCCGACGAGGACCTCCGAGCAGGGACACGCTGGTAAGTAAGATTTAGTACAGTCCTGTACTACGTTGTTAAAATGACATAGGTTTAAGGGTTTAGAACATTGGAAGAGGGAAGGATTTCTAAAACCTTAAAATAAATACAAAAGTAAATATAATGTTGCCACCTCGCAGAATTTCACTTACTGCAGTTGAGTTCGGAACCGAACCTCCACAATAAACGAGGGACTACTGTAATTGTAGTGAATGCTGCATATCGTGTCTCTATGTTTATTGCTCATGTTGTACACATAGCTTTGTTATAGTTTTGTGTGATACCTGGTAAAGTGGAAAATGCTCTGCTAATATCAACAAAGTAATTGCCTTATAATCAAGCCCGCCCTCCTGTCACCTCAGTGTTGTGTCTCTTTTTGCCCCGCCCAATGTTAATTGACTTTTTGACATACGTTACCCTGCTGCCTGAATCAAACTCCAGTCTGTACCTGGTTGTCCACCAAAGGTGCTTCTATACATCTCCAACTGTATCCATCCTAAAGAGTGTGTCCTGCTCTGAGGTCTAATGAAGGTTAGACAACAAATCACAGGTGGAGGTCTAGTGTGAGGCACAGTGTGACTCAAATTTCAGAACTCAATCTCTTTTGCAATAGTCTTAGTCTGGTCTTTGCTTGAGACTGTCATAGGCTACTACATGTGTCTAGCAGTATGCAGTACACAACTAACTGCCATAATTATTCCAGTTAATTAGTACAAATCACAATTTATAATATTTGTTTGCCCCAAAGGGCTGTGGTAGCCCGGGCTGTCAGTGCTGCGGTCTTGTAATCCTGTGTGCTCGAGTCCTGGTTGCATCAGGATGGGCATCCAGCGTTAAACGATTGCCAAATCTTCCATGCAAGTTAACTGTTTAAAAAAAAAGAAAAAGAAAAAGTTTGCATTGCTGACCCCTGCAGAAGGTAGAAGCTGAAAGAAAAACATCTATGTAACAAAATAGTATAGTTGTGTTTTTTTCCAACCTGTCAAGTACATCCCAATATTTGTTATGTGTCATGCACTGTGTGACAGTGAGTTATGGAGCAGTAGCAGGGCAAATTCTGCAAGCAGGACTGTTTCTCTGCAATTTTATAGCATAGATGCGCTCTACAGACCATGACCTCTGACTCTGAGGTCACCTTTCATAACCACCTTAAACTGATGTTCTTTAAAGTTACTTTGACCTGAATAATGTCTGATGTTCTCACACGTTCACCGTCCTGCACTTACAGTTTGAGAAATGTTTAAGCTTTTCAAAAAGAGAAACATATTTATTGGATTATGTCATGTTTAAAACATGAATGATAATCATTATTATTTGCAATAATCGTTATGAAATCATGTGAAATGTTACATGTTTTAACATACTTTGCATTTTCTCTGCTTCGTTTCCAGAATTAACTCAGTTTAAGAGTCGCCACAGCTCTGTGGAGTTCTGTGGGACAGAAATGATTCTTGAGCATCGGACGGTCGTCAAAACAGTCTGGAAATTCCAGCACTGTCCTTGGAAGTGAAGTCACGTGAACGCTGCACTTTTTGTGCGACGTGTTTGGTTCTGTCTTCTGTTTTTCCCATCCTGATGTGTTTTTGTGTTGTCCATTTGTCACTCCTGAGAAAAGGTAAACAAGAACAGTTTCTGTTAAAGCAAAACAGAAAGAGACACAGTTAATTATAATGTATATATATTTTTTCCCACTGCAAGGCTTCACAGCTTTGAGATAAGTTTTGGACTGCTTATCACCCGCTGACTCTTCTCATCAGGTGCCTTCCTGCCGACCCTGTGAACGTCTCACCTCGGTCACCTTTGACGAGTGCCTGGCACAATCCTAGAAGGACTACCTGAGCCGTAACCTGGTTCCTGTGTGGAGCTTCAGAGGCTTGATCAGCCTCCAAAGTCCTGGAAAGACCGTTGGCTGTAATTCCTGACTCGATCTGGAAAGGGGCCAAGAATATAGGACATCAGCAATATCAGGTTCTGCTACTCAAGCTGATGCAACTTCATAAAATGTTTCCTTGCTTGAAGTTAGTAAATAACTCAATCTATCCAACCTAACATCTCTCATCCAAATTCCAAAAGTAAACAAATAATTAAACTTTATCAAAATGGTTGCACGAATAAAACAAAAAGAAATTCTGTCCCAAGAATTATTTTGTTTTATATAAAAGAGAATTACTTTTTGATTAATGCTCATTGCTTAGCCAAATCTGAATATTAATTCAATAACTACTTCTTCAAACTAGTTATTATTCACATCCATATCTTTCAATTTGTTATTATTGGGTTTTTATTATTATTTTGTAATAAAACTTCAAAGACAAATTTGATCTCAATGGAAGTATAGTCATTTGTTTTGGAATAGAGTTCTTAACAGATTCAGTCACTTCTGATTATTAAAGGGTGAGTACATTAATTAAGTTGTTATAGGCCAGTAAAATGACTTGGTTCCCTGGTAGCAAGTGACAAATATGTATAGGAAAATGAGGAGAAAGTGTCACCCTTCTACCTCCATCATGCTACCTACATGCTACAGTACGTCTTAGTGTATAACAACAATGCATATTTCTATACAGCTAAACAAAAGCCTAAAACTGCAACCGCTGCTGATATTTTAAAAGCTTCAAAAACTATTCATTAAAGACCAAGTTTTTTTAGTTTTGTTTTTGAAGAATGTACTTCCTGTGCTTTACTCTTCTTGATTTATTAATTGATTTTATTATATAGGGGTGGCTGTGGCTGAGTGGTTAGAGCAGTCGTCCTCCAATGCGAGAGTTGGTTCAAATCCACCAGCAGCCACATGCTGAAGTGTCCCTGGGCAAGACACTGAACCCCTCATAGCCGCTGATGTGTGTCCCATTAGTGTACGAATGTGATCTAAAGCACTGTTTAGTCTCTTTAGAATGATTTGTTCAATTATTCTTTGTAAAGATCTAGTAGAGTGCTGTATGAGTGGGTAAATGAGGACACAGATTGTAGTGTAAAGCACTTCAAGTATCTTGATTAGATAGAAAGGCGCTATATAAATACAGTCCATTTACCATTTATTCCTGCTTCCTGTCGGTGTTCTTAAGTACCGTATTTTCCACCCTATAAGTTGCACTGCCCTATAAGTCGCAGAAGTCCAATTATGTCCAATAATGTGGAAAAATCCATAAATGTGTCACTTCGCCGTATAAGTCGCAGGACATGCAAATTAGGAAAAAAAACTGCGACTTATACGCCGGAAAATATGGTACTTAAAAGGAGAACTGTAGTGAGAACCCCAGGCATGAAGCACTGGTAAACATGTCAACTCTGCTCTTTTGCCATCAGCCATAAGTTGCACACACATATACATTCCCACCAACGTCCCTATTTTCCTGCAGTGGCTATAAAGACTCCATTTCTCTTATTTTATTTTATTTCCATTTGTCTCCAGCTCTATAACAGTATAACACCTAAAATGATTTGTTAGCATGTTCACATATTTATTTTTACTGCTGCTTGTGTTAAATTACTTTTGAGTGAAGTTGCAATATCCTTCCTCCAACAATGGGCATCTGTCTCTGGAGCCCTCCACCCCATCCCTACATATAGATGTCCCAGGAGGAGGTTTTGGCCCTGATGCACAAAGGATATTTGCACAATATGTGCTCATCACAGGGCATTATTAAACCACAATTTCATATAATAGTTTGTCAAATGAGAGAAGAAGAGAGACATGATCTGTTTGTTCCTACCTGTGTCTACAATGATGTCATTATATTAGCATCAGCGTACAATATACACCGTATTAACAAAAGAAACTGGGCAAACTTTGCAGTTATTGATATAACAACAACAAAGGCTCTAGCTGACATTGCTGCTAACACAATGTAAGTCAGAATGGGATTAGACTCTGCGATGCAGCATGTGGGCTATTGGATCAGCTTCTCTGAAGTCCATTCAGGTCCACTGCTGTTGAAATGATCTGCAGCCAAACAGTGTTGGTTAGGTAGGGCACGAGCGCTCCACCTGGTCTACATACTGCTGCTCCTAAATTTAGCTCCGTTCTCTACAGACTTCTTTGTTGCAACTTGGCCAAGGGATGGCACAGTTTGCACGTGTAGGCAGGCAGCTCAAAGACAGTGCTGTTTGAGCTTGTAATCATGTGAGAACCGAAGATGAGATCACCTTTGACCTCCCCTCACAACAACCCTGGCAAATATCCTCAATATATTTACTTAAAGAAGAGAAAACGTCCTTATAGAAAAATTTGTGCAAGAGATTGCAATAGGTTCCCATAGAAACAGTGCTCAGCAAAACATTCACATCATAAAGGCGTCTATTACTTAGATAAAGCCTCTGCGTGAAATAATTATGCTCGTAAAAGCCCATTCATGTTATGGCAAACCTAATATTTTACATCCCTTAGCACTATCTGTCAAGCTACTTATGGTTGAAAAAGGCAACGTGTAAAAGAAAAGAGAGTTTTGTTCACTTATTTCATCATGCACACATTTTCATGGGGCGTCCCACAAGTACATGAATGATTTATAAGATTTCTTTGTGCATTTTTCTTCAGAATGTGTCAGGATTACACAGAGGACGCCCCAAAGACAAGCCACAAACAAATGCATGTGCATACACTTTCAGAAGCGTGGACTGAGAAGGAAATATTCATGCGCAGGTGTCATTTCAGATTATAGATGGCCACCCCCCCACTGAGACATTTGAAATCATGTATTATGCACAAACATTCACTTTGCTTATGAATCCCACCCTGAGTCTTGGGTTCAAAAACAATATTTTGACTCCTCTTACATAATTGATCTCAAAAACTAATGAAAAACAAAATATAAATAAGTAAAGACGCTCTTTATGCTTTTGGACACAATACCACAAACAGTTAAAAACAAATAGGATTTGTACACGACTTCCTCCTTCAGAGTGAAGACGACTGACAGAAGAGGAGCAGAGAGAAACAAAGAGTTTTTGACTGTCAAACCAAAGTTATTTTGCAACATCAGGCTCCTTGGAATTAAATATACAGTATAAGAGCAAGTGAAGCGTTTGAGTTCAAAGGATGTTTTGGAGGGTTGGTGGCGCTCGCAAATCAGACAGAGCCCGTCTTTTGTCTAAGATCTAATGTGAGCTGAGTCATTACACAGTCAGAGCAATGCTGCTCAACTTCTCACGCCTCAGTTCACTTCAGCTCTGAAGATTACAAAGCGCTTTGTTGGATAACCTGTCATTATAAAAAGCAAACACCGGTGTGGCTAAAGATGATCATTTCTTCTGTATTCAAGTGTTGCGCTGAAGTTTGTGGTTTTTAGTTGTTAAATGTAATGCTCAGATTATCTGACCTACAGAAGACTTCAAACACTTTCTGAAAACGTGAACAGATTTCCGTGGCTTTTTTTTTTATCTGCCAGGAGCACAAATCACCACACTTTCCAGTAGATTAATTATTAATCATAAAGGATTCTAATGTAGACTATTAATATCAGATGACTGTAACTTTTTTGGTCCCTTATCTATCTGTATCTCCGTTTCCATCCGTCTCACAGATCTTACCGCCTGTCTCTTTCAATTTTCTCTCTCCTACAAGCAAATTGTGGCACTTCAGATCTTTGTGTTTCTTTACACTTTCAAAGCCATGATTGGTGTGAGTGCTTGATAATTATATGCACTGGAAATTGTGTGTATCTGTGTGTGTGTTGCTGGCATGAGCACATCTTTCAGTGACTTGGAGTAATTACTACTAAAGAATGAAACGTCTACTTTTTACCTTTTCCATCTGGCTGTAACGGCATTAGTATAAGTTTATTTAAATTCCCATTGTTGTTAAATTATAGCTTGGCTGATGCTGCAACATGAACTAAACACTGTGTAATTTTCATAATCACTAACTGACAGGTGGTTGCGAGGAACATGCTATATTTATTTCACTGCAGCAGAACATACTCAACAAATGTTTCAATTAAAGGCTTTTGAATGAAATGAACAAATGAACATCAGAGTGAGAATACATCCTTTTTGCCCAGTCTGGTCAGGTTTTCTGTTTATATTATTATGCTGTGTTATGTCAGGTGTTCACTTAGACTCACAGTCAGCATCTGAACAGTTTGAATACAGTGAAAGTGATAGTTCAAATCTTTAGAAGTGGGGTTCTATGGAACAGCAATAAACAATTACCATAATTTCCGGACTATAAGCCGCTACTTTTTTCACACGCTTTGAACACTGCGACTTATACAATACTGCAACTAATTTATGGATTTTTTTTTTTTTTTTTTTTTTTTGTTGG
>JAVCKU010000150.1:15675519-15690940 GCA_032273985.1 Hypsolebias coamazonicus | reverse complement strand
GTTGGTGCAATATCAAGCAGGGGGACTTCAAGGAAGAAGGGAGACCTTTAAAAGTCAGTTGCCTCCGTGGCTGTTTGTCTGACGCAGACTTTTATCTCGTATTCATTGAATGTGTAAACAGCATTCTCTACTGCTGCCACGAGTGTTTCTCTGATGTGCTCAGAGATTGGGCCGCGGTCTGCTGCCATCTCCTGCAACACAGAGCAATATGCTGATGGATGTGCCTTGGAACTGAAATAACGACCGAATAAACACATAATCTGCACTTCCTTCACCCTGACTTACTGCCTCTGATCCTGTTTGCCTCATCAGGCTCCACACAAAGCCAGACATGAGCTGGGGTTTTAATTGGCCCTCCACAATCAACAGCAGAGCTCCTTCAGGATGCATTTGCTCCTCAGCCTGCCGACACTCCAGGACCTTCTGGAGAGGCCTCACGCAGAGGTCTGGAAACCACTCCGACAACTGAGACTTTGAGAAAAAAAAAAGGTGCAGGCTATAGTTGTATGTTGTTTTGTATCTGTCGCCATATCCACTGCACCCGTGGCAAAAAAACAAAAACAAAAAAAAAAACAATAAAGATGTTTTGGTTTGTGCTCGCTGGACACGTGGATCCACTCACACCAGTACGTTTGACAGAAAACTGATCTTCAGTCGCTGATTTTTAACAGAGAAATGTAAATATTGACAACAAACACACAAACAGGGGCTGAGAGACTTTTCTTTTTGGAAAGGGTGGACAAGGCTTTTTCAGAGAGGAGCATAAATATAAAGGAATCTATTCTGTTGCTAGAACCTAAGGAATGCACCTTCTAGACAGCTAGTTCGTCTCATGGAGCCTCGAGGACTCATTTACAAGAGAGACCTGTTTTAAACAAAGAATGATGACAACAACAATCATATAAAAGCATATTAAATGAAAAGTAATTAAAAGAAATTAAATAAAAACTAAACAAAATGAGCTACGTTATAAGACATAACCATAACCAAAACCATCACAACCTGTATGCCAGGGATATTTAACTAAATTGCTCATGGTTGCAAAGAGCTGGAGTACAAATGTACACAAACATTACTGGAAACTATACTTTTCTGTAGTTTTTCCACAATAAGAAAATGTTCATTTTGTGGACCGCTGCTAAAATAAACGTCTCAAAATAGATATTCTGTTTGTGGAAAACAATTACTGCATTTTTTTTTTCTTTTGGCAATAGGTATATATGTTTACTGGCAGATTTTTCACCTGAAGAATAACCTTCAGTAATCATTTTAGATTGTTTTATTTTTTCTACAAAATTAACAACTTTGTAATCCAGTAAAGTCATTAGAAGTGTGTGTGTTTTAATATAGACGTTATGAGCGGCTGTGCCAAGTTAAAATGAGTCTTCCCAATAACTCAGTAAACCTGGTGAGACTCAGACGTCCCAGCTTTTCACTAGCCCTTGAACGCAGCATTATCTTTGTGAATCTGGAGCAGTAAGAAAGTCTGAAAAGTCACAGGCCGCTGATCCGTGCGCTCGTGTTGACTGAGCTGTCCACAGCAGGTGATTAGTGCACGTGTATTTGACTATTTCCATGCATGGAATATTCCTACTCGTGCATTTTGTAATGTGCACATTTGAAAAACTGTTTATGCATTTGTGCATCGTGTTGTATGCTTGTCTGAATGACAAAAAAAATAAAATCCAGACAACTGAACATCCATTATCTTTAACCGCTCCTTCCTTTTTGGGTCTTCGGGGGGGGGGGGGGGGGTTTCAATGGTTCCCATAACCCATCATTTTTTGAAAAGCAGGGGACACCCTGGACATGTCTCCAGTCCATCACAGGGACACATAGAGACAATTTAAAGTTAAAATTCATCTAACATACATGTTTTTAGTCTGTGGGAGGAAACTGGAGTACCTGGAGAAAACACACACATGCACAGAGAGAACATGCAAACTCACTCCACCCAGAAAAGTCCCGAAACAGGATTTGAACCAGCAGCCTTCTCACTGAGAGGCGGCAGCTCCACCAGCTGCGCCACATCGCCACCCAAACTGAACGTACATCTAGAAATTATTAACTTTAGGAGTCACCCCTAAGCAAGATGGCTGCCACAGCTAGTCAAGCTTAGCAAAACACATAATTTGCTAAGATTATATTAAACCTAGAGAGAATGAGCTCAACTTTGCTGATGTGGTAACTGAGAACAATCCTCAACATCTGCTCCAAGCACCAACAGTCACACATCGCACCGGCTCAGGTCATTTTCAAGGTTTGACCAGAACAGCGACACCTCCACTGCTTTTCACGAGGAGATCATTGTGTAAGCTCTGGCATGAAAGGCGGCAGGCGATGTTCAATCCTTGAAGCAACGCTAGGCTTTTAATATCAGAGGGTGTGGTGATGGTGGTGTTTGTGAAGGTGCACAGCTCTGGTCCTAGTGGGAGACTCACCTGGGGCCTCGATAAGCTGTTTGTAGATTCCCAGGAATGCAGACTCTGCCTCCTTACTGCGCTTGTTCAGAGCAACCACCTGCAGGGAAGAAGACAGCAGTAATGTAAACATGGACCTGCACAGCCTGGTTTAGATACAGAGTTGGTAACTTGAAACATCAAGTAAGGGAGTTGATCTGCAGAGCGTGACGTTTGAGGCCCGAGTTCTTTCATCCCTTCAACAAGTTCACTGTGTGATTCAGAAACGACTCTTTGATACGAACTTTTGGTAAAATAAACTCACGATGCAAGTACTACAGTCAATGAAGTGATTGTTTTACAGTGAGAAGAAACGTTCAAAAGCTTATAAGATATGAAAAGTAACAAATGCAAGGGTCAACAGCAAGAAAAAACATATGTCTGCTAAATGTACAAACACTGAAGTTCATAGTTTGTGCAACAATACGGCACTCCCAAGAACGTGGGCGATGACATCTACAGAAAGGCTTAAAGAACGGCAGTAATTTCCCTGATTAGGAGCCAAGCTGTTGCATGTTGCAAGGTGACATTTGGCCTGTTAAATGTAGGCGCCGGTGTGAGCGAGGACACTCGCTGGTGGCCTCCATCACCAGCGGCACTCAGCGCCTGCTGTCCTCAGCTCGACGGGTGACGCAAACCAATTAATGATTCATTAGGAGGGACAAAGAAAGCAAATTAGCCACCACCTGGCCCCATGGAGAGGGCACCTGCCCCGGTGGGTGTGTGGACTGCGCCTGCTAAGACCCAAGGCCTGTCTGAGCGTCAGACGGTGAGCCGGCGTCTTGATGCCCTCTGCTGTACAACAGTAAAATCAGACCAGTCTTCTGAACGTCCCACGCCACTCCAAGGTCAAACCAAGATCACAACAGACAAATGAATGTGTAGATTACTTTGTCTATTTTCTTATGGCATCATTTCTTTATTGTAATTTTATGTTGTGTTATGTGTTATATAGGTGATGTTTGTATTATTCCCTGCTCTTTTGTTTTGTGGGATGTTTCTTTTTCTTACCTGCATTAGGACAACTGATGAAAATTAGCTATTGTGCTAACTCCGGCATATTTACATTGATGTTTACTGCTGTCATTTTGATTAATATGCATTGTCCTAATTAAAAATAAAAAATATAAAAAGTGCTGCAGCCTCTAAACATTTCTGTGAACCGGAACTTCAAAGCAGCTCTGCGCCACCTTTGGGAGGAGTGGATGGTGGATGGAGAGCACAGCTTCACGGCTACAGGACGGATGCGCCACACAATGTTCCAGCAGGTCTTCGGATGGATTGATAAAACGTGGACTTCAGTCACTAAAGAATCCATCCAGTCGGGGTTCAGAAAGGCTGAGATGTTAGATGGAGCTGCAGCTGGAGCTGGAGCTGGAGCGGAGGAGGACTTCAGCAGTCCCGGGGAGGACAAGGAGCACTGCATCACTTACATCAGGAGTTGGCAGAACTCTTCGCCAGCGACACAGAGGATGAAAAATTCAACAGGTTTGAATTTAAAAAAAGGTGTTTCTGTCATCATTATGGGCGGGTGGGCGTGTAGTAATTTTAAAGCCACTTTATTTTGTCGGCATCGTTTTGCCATGTTTTAACCGTCAAAGTGAATTTATTAAGAAAAGTTCAACCGAGACACACCTTTACTATAATTTCGAGAAAACAAATATATATTTTAGGTGGATATTTTGTTAAATTTTAAAGAAATGCAGCGGCTCCTCTGGGTGCGCATGCACGCTTCACAGAACCGAGGCAGCAAAACTATTCTTTGAAATGCAGCTGATTTGACCATTACGTGCATTTATTAAGGAAAAGTTCAACTGAGACACACCTTTCCTGTAATTTTCAGCAAACAAATAATTGCTTTAAGTGCTAATCTTGTTAAAGTCCTTCCATGCAGGCTCCTGTGGCCACCATTTGGCAGCCAATCCATTTTTGGCAAAACACCGGTCCACATTTCCAGGTTGTCAGCGGTGACGTGTAACATACGTGACTCATCAGCGGTGATGCGTAATAGATGCGACTTATATGGCGGTGTGACATATTTATGGATTTTTCCACTTTATTGAACATAATTGGACTGATGCGACTTATAAGGCGGTGAAATGTTTACAGCGGAAAATACGGTAGTTTTTGTTAGCCTTTGTTTTTTTCATTGTGGCTTTGGCCTGGTGGGACCAGTTGTTCTGTTATCACTTCTTTCTTTTGATGTAGGTTCTTTTTGGAAATTTTCTAGTTTTAGACCGGTACTATCAGTGGCCCTGATGGCCCTGTATAGGGTTGGCCCCCTGCAATAACTTTTTGTTCTGTTTGATCCGATCACCAGTTCCATCTTCCAGTTAATACTTTGGGTGGTTTGTTTTGGACACAGAAAGTGAGGGTTCCTAATCTTTTTTTTTTTCCTCGCAGAAAGCAGCTGAGTGAACAAAGATTTAAGAAAAACCAACATGAAGAGAATAAGAACTTAATAAATTGAATGTTTGAACCCTCATGTTTGAGTCCATATCCCCCTTAATATTTGTGCTCTTTGTGGACATAACACCTGTTCAAATGCATGGAAAAAAATGTGTGGGGTGAGGCAGTGTAGTGCTGTGGTTCAACTCTGGTGTGTCATATACGATATATGAAGTAGGTGGTTGGAGCATGCCCATTGTTGTCTCTCTTTATATAGCCAATATACATGTTTGATTACAGATGTGCTGCACGTGCTGATGTTCTACAGTCTATCTAATACTGTATATTGAATGCATGTGTGTGCCATATTTCTTCTTTCTATCAGTCATAAACGCATGGTGAAAATTCAGAGGGGTGAGGTAGAAAGTACCATTCCTCACCGAAAGGAGGCAGTGCTGCCCCAAAGAAACAATGAAACAGGTGCAGTTGCTGTGCGTTCTTCTGTTGTGCAGAGGGGTGGCTGGGGCTGTAGCAAATGGTACACTCATTTAAATTTGTTTAGACAAAATGGAAGATCATATCTGAGAGCTAAAGGATTTTTCTAATCTCAATTTTCAGTCGAAAAAGAAAGTATTGCAGAGAGGAAGAAAAAAGAAAGAAAAAGGCTAAATTGAAATGTAAGCTTCTATTTTGGGTTCAGATATGTGAGCAGGGCAGCACTGTGGCACAAGTGGTAGACCTGCTGCCTCTCAGCAAGCAGGTCCCTAATTCAAATCCCAGACTGGGTTTTCTCCATGTACTCCAGTTTCCTCCCACAGACCAAAAACATGCATGTTAGGATGATTGGTAACTCTAAATTGTCTCTAGGTGTGAGTGAGAGAGTGAATGGTTGTTTGTCTCTATGTGTCCCTATGATGGACTGGAGACCTGTCCAGGGTGTCCCCCACCCCTCGCACAGAGGTATCTGGAGATGGGCAGCAGCAACCCCCACCACCCAAAAAGGAAGAAGCAGGTAAAGATAATGTATGGATGTAGTTAGCACCTGCTGCAGCAGGTTGGGGGCAGGCCAGTCACTGGGAGCACCGGGACCTTTCCCGGTGGCCTGGCCATTCACCGAGGGGAATAAAGGCTCGGTTTGTGTCATGCTTGATTATTTAAAATAAACAATGCTGCTCATGCAGCATGTTTATTTAAACTATTACTGTATTTAAATTTAAATTGTTTATTTACACAGAAGGAGTGAGATTGGGAGTGACACAGGTGATGAGTGATTGCAGTGGAGAAGTGGGCGTGGCAGAGAGAGGCAGGTGGCAGAGTTGAAAGTTGAAGCCTTGTTTATCTTACTGAACAACACCGGGCTGAGTAACTGTGACTTGTACCTTTTATTTAATTTGTATCCTTCGTTTAGCAAGTTAGTTCTTTCATCATGTTATTTTGTCTATCTGGTGTGTTTCTGCTCCATGAACACACATTTAAATCTGTCACAGTTTTATACAAATAGAATGTAATGGGAATCATAGTTCTTCTGTTGTGACAACAACAACATTCAGATTATGTTTTGAGTCTTCAATAACAGTGTAAGAATAAATAAGTTCTGCCTCAGCAGTTTCATTTATATTTATTCACGATGTTTTTATAAAAATAGACAAGCTCTGAACCAGCAGTGGTACATCTGGAATGGCTAAGATTTCTCCATTTTCAAAAGTTAAACTGTATTTACACAAACACATCAGAGCTGAGAAGAGAACCTGAATGTGATCAACATCATTTCAGCCCCTTGTTTTGTTTGATGGGGCAGATTTTTTTCTTGAAATCCTCCATGCAGCAAAACTTTATTGGAGATTCACTCTAACACAGTTTGCATATTTGTGAATTCCTGGGGGATGAATTTAAGATGAGCTCTTTTACTGTTTCAGATTCAGAAAAGAAGGATGAGGTCACAAAGTCTGGAGCCTCTGAACCCGGGCCACCAGCTCCTGAGTTGCCTGTCTCCAGAACTGATCCTCACAAAGAGGACCCCATGTCAGATCAGGTTGCTGGAGAAACTGTGGAGAAAACCAGTGAACAATCTGACAAGCTGGGTTCAGGAGAGAAACAGTTGTCCACCATTACTTCTGAACCAGCTGATACAGAAACATCTGAGAAACAACCTCCAGTGACAGAAAGTACGCAGGAAGAGAAGACCCTGCAAGAAAACAACCATGTTCCTGAAGAGAACTTAAAACCAAATGAAGGTGCAGAACAAGATCCTCATGTCAACACACCTAATGAGCCTCAAAGCTCCTCAACATCAAAACCAGACAACAGTAATGATACTTCTCCAGAGTTGCCTGGTGCTGCAGAGGCAGTCCCACATCATGAAGACCAAGACAAGACCAGGAACAGCAGCCATTCTGAGACCAGCCCCAAAAAAACAAGATCAAGGCAAAACAGCTGAAGATAAAAATGAAGATCGGGATAAAAACATGACACAGAAGCTTTAGTGAGAAGAGAAAAAAGGCAGAAGTGAAACTGTTGAATGGGCCTTCATGCTACATGATGACTGAAGAGAGAAATGTCAGACAGGAAGCAGAGAAGAGGAAAGTTCAAGGTAAACCTACAAAGATGGAGGAGTTTCAGACCGTCCAAGTGAAATATTTCACACTAAGATGAAAACATGGGTCGTCCATCTATCTCTGCACCTGTCTGCCTTTTTCTAAAGAGATGCTATTATTTTATTTAAAGTAATTAAACCAACAGCAGCCTCTAATACAGCAGGGATTACTAAAGTATACACAGATTATAAAACGCTACAAGTTAAACTCAAGACCAAAGTGTTGCCTCTTTTATACATTTGACAATTTAATTCTTAATCTTTGAAGGTTTACTTTTTTCTTACAATGCGTACATTTTGTGTTTTATACAAATAGATGTTTTCTTTGTTTTTAAAGAGTACAAAAACTTTTAAGAGTACAACAGGGTGTGTAATTAATAGAAATATGTGCTTTAGCTTATTATTGACCAATAATAATCTGATCTATTTTAAACTGTGACATTTAATTATATGTTTATTGGAGCATCAGTAACATTATGGTTGTAATAGGCAATACTTTAATATTTTAAAGGGACAGTTATGATCTTTGAAATTGGGTTTGGTGAAAATTTTTAAGTTGTTTTGAGATTGAAGTTATTTCAAAACAACATTGATGTCATTTTATTGCAGCTCCACTACGACTAGCCGTTAGCTCATCAGTCTGGTCATAATCAAACAATTTCTCCAAACTGAAGTCATTTAAAGAGTTATCTAAACCATGTAAGATCATTTATGCTGATAACCTGTCAACTAAATCACTCTTTGATACATCAGAACTTTTTTAAGCTACAATTTTTTAACATTATTTCTTCTGAAAGTGTTGGCAATCAGCTGATGCTATATTTTATGAGTTGTTTTGTTTATCATTGCGCCATAATTTAATGTAAATAAGTTCAGCTAATACCCAGACATCCATGTGTTGTTTTATTTATGTTTAAATGTAATTAGTGGACTATATTTAACTGTTTTTCACAGCTGCATCTCTTGGAATGACCTTTTAATGCATTAACGATTATAATAAAACTGCTGGCACTATAAAACTGAAGGTGTTCAAACATTATTGTTGACATGTAGAAAACACTGCAGGAATCTATTAAACTTGTGAATGATTGTGTTGTGATGCATAATAAAAGATTTTCAAATATAACAACACATTGTTCTTACTTTGGTTCTACTAATTTACAAATAAGATTTTTTTTTATTAAAATTGATATTAAAGGTGTTATAAATATTAATTTTAGCATGACGTTATTTTGCTCACTTTGTTTAAAAGGAGGAGTTTGGTTTTGTAAATTATAATAAACTGGTCATTTTTGGAGAACGTGATTTATGTATTGTAAATGTTTTGGCCCTTTTTTTTGCTGATGTTTTCAATACCTCTGTTACAAAAAGTAAAGACAAGTAAATTTATATTCAATGTGATTTATTTCATTGGTGCTCTTAATTTGTCAATCCTTTAACGTGCTTTTAGGAAGTATGTCACCAAATCAAGACGACTATTTTTTGATAAACATTATTTTTGAATCCATTAAACCAAAGACTTTGAAGGAGAACTTCATATATTCCATTTATAAATTTATAATTCTATAAACTTGCATTAAAAAGAAATTTAAGAACGTTTAAAAAAATGCTCAATGTAAACAACCTGCATGTACAAAAGTGGAAGCATGACTGACGAGGGTGTAGGATTAGTTTATTTCCACGAGGGGGCAGTGTTGGTCAATCTTACGCTCTCGCCACTGGCTCAAAATTTAAATCAATTTTTAAGACCTGACAATAAGGTGGTTGAAGGGTAATTTTCAAAAAGGGAACACTTGATTAAAAAGATGTTAAGAATACAATATCAAAATACGTAATTAAAGTAAATTAATTGCAGAACGTTTTTTTTAAGTCAAGAACATGCAGATATGTGATATTGCCTTGAGTTATTGGGCTGTGATAAAGAGTTGCATAAGCGAGTTATGAAGAAATGTGCCAGCCAGGATATTATTAAGAGATGATCAGACTGATATTTATCATGCTTAAATGAAACAATAAATCAGTGCTATCACAGTTTTACTAACGCATCAAAGTTCTTGTTATGAAAAGCACGTTCACCTTCTGCTGGATGACAAGCTGGTGTGGATTTGGAAGGGCAGTGGTCAGGCCGTGTGAGAGCGTCGTGCATGATTAGTTTAGCCCCTGAGTCACTGAGAACTCTGTGATCTGCTACCACCTGCCCTGTGGGTTCAAGGAACAACCACCTAATGAACACTATCGTATTTCCACGGCCACAACAAATACCACTGCTTTACTGGAGTATTGAGTTATTTGTGGGGTTGGGGGCTCTTGTCTTTTCAGATGCAGTTGTGTTGCTGATGTGTTTGTGGCAATCGGAGTCGCCAAGTTCTTGCACATATTTATTTAAAGCCAAAACTAAATACACTCACTAATAAAAAAGTTGAGCACTCTGATGGCATGGTGGAAATGAAACTGCCTGTGTGGAGGTCATGTGACTGCAATATCAGCAGATAGTTGTCAGTAAGGGCAGACTGCTGGTTCCATGTCAGTAAGGTGTGGAGCCACCTCGAGCATTGCTACAAATGCCAGTTCAGTACAGAATGGTGTTAACCAACTGTTGTGTCCTCGTGTGCAGCAAGTAGTTCTAACTTCCTTTGAGATCGGTCATATTGACACTTTTTTGGTAAACTGACCCAACACATGTTTGATTGTACAAAGATCAGAGGATCTGGCTGTGTGTCCCGTCCACACACACCACAACACGTGCAACAATCGGTCCTTTAACCTCTGTGAAGCTACACTAACACTCCCGAGTCATTTATGTTTGTCTCATTGTCAGTCCATATGTTCTAAGAATGGGACCACCCCAAACACAGCTGTCTCTGTTCTGGTGTTAATAGCAGTCTGTGCATGTGATGATGGACCCATGGTTCATATATTACTACTGTAGTTGGGGGGCATGACACTGGATCTTGTAAATAATCCAATACCTGTGTCAGCATGACAGGTGCAGGTGTCTTGGTGTGGTGTGGTCTAATTTAAGTGACTGGAACATTTGCAATGTGGATGATAATTTAAGCTACCCACTGGTTCCAGCACTTTGTCCACTGGGACATCTGTACACCTCACATGTCAATGTCAGCGCTATTGCTGAATATCACAACCTGACCTCATGCACACATACACACCAACACCCCCCTGTCAAACACCAACAAGTTGTTATAATGCCTGTCTGCATCTTAAAATATCCTCTGTGTCTGCTGACTTTTGACCACTTTAACAGACTGTCAGACTCTCCAGCAACTGCCTGATAACACTATAGCTCCACTCATGATGTCACTGCTTACGCCCTCTGGTGCCAGCTCAATTCAAATCATTAACATCACCATGCTGGTGTGCAAGTGAATTGAATTTTGTTCCAATTGAATTCCAATTTATCTGCATAACGTTGTCCACCAGTGACCGTTTGTTCCTGCCCGTCAGGATGTCACTTTAGAGTTATACAGTTTTATGACACCAGAGTGTGATCTTCCTTCAGATTCAGGTAGAATTACACTTCTTCAGGATGTTTGTTCCTCTTTGGCTTTATTGCGGGAGAACAGAGAGGTTTTAAAAAAAAAAGAATTGGCCATCTTCCAGGACTGCCTTTTACACCAAGCTTATTAGCATGCTGGGTTGTTTAAATTGCCTCCTGGAGGGCTGACGTGAAATCGAACAATATCCTCTGGCTTTGGAGACTATAGCCCCGCAGCTTCTCATTTATTTTATGCAGAGTTAGGACAGAGCCTTGGCACTGCTCCGCTGAGGAAGCTAAGCCCAGCGAGGCCAGGTCTGGGTAGGTCAGGACAAATCAATTAATAACCACTCAATAAAAGTTCTTGGCTTTTTCTAGGCCTTTTTTTTTTTTTTTTACAGTGGCAGTGCAACCTGGCAACATTATAATGAAGTGACTTTGTTGTTAAATGTGGTTAGAACATTATATTGGATATTATTCTTTCTTTTCCCATCTCTATAAAAACTTGATTTGTGTTTGGATCATTCTTCCGATATATGATGGAGTGTTTGTTGTTATTATTAGACTTTATTAAAGGTTCACCTCTTGCGTAATGTTTATGAGAGCACTCGGGCCTAACTAAGCCTCTGTGCATTTATTTTTCTGCTAACATTTGGTCATCATGTAAAATTTAAGCATGCCCAAGGCAGAACAATTATTACACACATAGCAGTAGCCAACACAGTGGAAACACTCACTAATATGCTACTTACATACACCTAAAGTGCTGCAAATGGGACAGATAAAATGAGAAGTGGAGGTTATTTGTATTCTATCTGACCCAAAAATGATCTCAGTTGTCAAAAATAATTCTATAAACTAGTGTCAAGATTTTTTGGAGATATAAGTTAAGGAAATCTGTAGTGTTGCTGTAGGTCTCGTATTTGGTGAGAACAGTAAAAACAGGCCTTCAAGTTGCACAGTGGCCGTTGTGTTTCTTCACTCTGATGTCCATGCCTCCACACTGGGGCAGCTTAAAGCTCCTGCAAGATTTTTAAGTTTGCTAACCCTTGACACACCATCAGTCATATTTCGTAGCGATTACTTCTTCATGAAACATCAATACTAAAGACAGTAGGTCAAAACTTTGTACTTTAAGGTTTACAAAGGTTTTTAGAATACAGGTAGTCCTCGACTTACGACGTTTCGCACTTACGTCACGCATCTCATTAAAAAATTTTTTGAAAAATTTTACTTTGAAAAGCCAAGTTCCAGTTGTACTTCCTGTTTGACGGTAAGAAGCAGTAGCTTGACAGCAGAAACAGCCGCAGCGGAAACTTACTACACATGGCAGAAACAGCGTAGCTGGACCAAGAGCTAACATGCTAACAGGCGGAGGAAGGCTTCATCAGCATACTAGTAGATTATTAACTCTTTTTTCCCCTTTATTATGGCTCCAAATGTATGAGCTAACATGCTAACAATAGGATGGATGGGTGGATCGTGTCGCCAGACGGCAGAAAACAGCGGGGCTGGACCAGCGGTACACGAGCTAACATGCTAACAGACGGAGGAAGAAACCAGCTCCCAGTAAGAAATTAACTCTTTGTTTTCCTCCATTATGGCTCCTAAATGTATGTGTTTTTTGATAATTATGTAGGTTAATGTGTTAGGATAGGCTAAGTGCTTGTAAAAATACAGTACTGTATGTGTGAGGGGCCGTTTGGACGTATTTTACGACTTACGGCAATTTTTGACTTACGAACGGGCGTAGGAACGGATCTCGTTCGGAAGTCGGGGACTACCTGTATATATTGTTGTTTCCTCTTCATTTTTGACTGATGCAACCTATACTCTGGAGCGACTTATAATCCAGGAAATACAGTAACTCTTTATTCAACCTCTGTTTAATGTGAGTTTTCAGCTTGTCTTTCCTTCACCTGTAAAGTCACTCACAGTTAAGATAACAGTGGCCTATTATGCAGTTACTTAGGGTGTTCAGAGAGAGAGAGTTGATGACAAATTTTGTTTTAATAAATATCTAGGCCAGTAGTGCAGCTAATGAAGTTAGTAATTACTCATCACTGGTTGGAAGAGTTTAGCCCGGGCGAGTTGAAAGCAGTGGCTGCTGGGAGCCACAGGAACAGCACAACAGGCAACAATCAACACAGTGTCTGTGCAACAATCAATCACAGCTGTCAGGCCTTGAACCGTCACAGTAATTTGCCAGTGTTTTCCAGAAATGAGTACACCTTGTAAAATGTAGCTAAGATCACGTTCCCAAACACCTTGCAGCACAATATGTTTAAACCAATGAGATCTGTGTTGTATGATTTATCACACTGCGCTCAGAAAAAAAAAAACAATATTATTTTGAGTTATGAAAGTGTTTCGTGGGCTGTGGTCTGAAGTCACTTTCTTCTTTAATGTACTGCATGGTTAAATCTTGTGTTTTTTACAGTTATTTGGCTCAGCGTCACAGCTCAGTGGTTTTTATTGTTTGTTTCGCTTTGTGTTTTTATTGTGTAGTCAATCACACGACTGATGTGCGTACCACATTACTGGCTGAAGGAAAGTGAACTATCTCTGAAATCGGACGCATGCACATATGGACCGTCGTGTATTAATGAAAGTGTGTTAAACCGCAGTGATATTTAAATACGAAGCAGAGCAGGGTTTTGAGTAACGCTGGACCATTCACAGATGCTCCTTTCTGCAGAGCTCTATATCATGTTCCTTAATTCCCAGAGCCACATCTCAATCATACTCCTTGCTAATTTGAGAGTCACCCTCATTCCATTTTAAACGATTCATTTTTGGCAAATTTGTAAAAGGCCCCGACATGTTCTACAATTTAGTCAATTACTGTTTCAGCCGGCAGCACTCCGGGGACCAGGAACGCACATCGCCTGGAGGTGCCATCTCAATAATTGTTTCAGAAAAGTTGGGAATGGATTGCTAACGCTCTGTTCCACTTATTGAAATGTCAATTGGAGCCAGAACCCTTTTACTTCTCCTCGTGCTGTTTCTCAAAGGAGTTTCTCCGAGTTGTATCCACAAACAAACAATAAAACCAAGTTTGGTTTTAATACATTAAATGATCAAATCCACATTGTTGGAATCCAAAAGGGATCATTTTCTGTTATAATAACTTTGCATTGTACAGTACTGTATATATATATTTTTAATTTAAATCATGACTTTTACCTTTCACATCAGTTGTCAACTGAAAGTAAGAGATAACTTAAAGGCTGTACCAAAGTTGTAATTAATTAATTAGCTGGATGCAATTAAGAAATCATGATCATCAAAATAGGTCTTAATGGGTACTAATTAAAAGCAGAATCCTTTTATTATGGAACTGAACAGTATGACCTGAAGACCCCAATTAATAAAGTTATTACTGTCCCTTTTTTAAAATTCCTTTCTTATACAGTATTTTGCATTTGGAAACCACTCAGCTAAATGCTGTTTTGATTTGCAGTCACCAGGTCCCTGATCTAATGTCAAAATAAAGTAAAAATCTAAATCGTGAAATATATGAACTGAACTCTGTTGTCCACGTTGTGGGTCAAAACTAAACATGTGACAAGAAGTTATTTATCTTCTAATTTTGAACAAACACAAAAAAAGTCAAGTTTTTGTTCGTATTAACAAAAGGGTTGTGTAACATTTGTATCAATAATATATGTGTATTAAAATTGTGGGACAAAATGTTATGTTTAGTTTCATAGGTTTGAATACTACCTGTTGTAGTTAGCTCTTTAAACCACCTCAGTTTGGAGAAATCATTCATTAATTTTCATTTTGTCTTCTGGAGTTATTGTAAAATAGTAAATGAGTGTTGTGAAGGTGAACCGTGGTGATATTTTAAAGACTGGGGTGGTTTTAAGCTCACCTCCATCTCTTGAGGTGTGGGTTCTCCTCTACCCTGTGCTAACAAAGACCGGTCTGAGTGAGGACACGTTCAAAACAGATCCCTGCTGTACCGAAACAACACCAGTTTTTGAAACATAAACTTTTACATCACTTTTATTTTTGAATTACAAGGTGATTGTGGTAAAAATGTTAGGAACTGTGTTTCCTCTACAGCTGAGTGTCACACCTAGCAGCTGTTTGTCCATGTAAATAACCACATGTATGTCAACAGCCATGTAATGTTTAATGAACTGAAGTGTAAAGGTTTGTAAATTAGTGTTAAAACAAAATGCCATGAAATTTTTGAGATGATCTTAATACAAAACATTCATCCATCCATTATCTTTTACCCGCTTCTTCCATTTTGGATCACGGGGGTCGCCGGTGCCCATGTCCAGCAGTCAGTGTGCGAGGGGCGGGGGACATCCTGGACGTGTTGCAAGTCCATCACAGGGACACATAGAGACAAACGAGACAAACAACCATTCACTCACACCTAGGGAGCAGTTAGTCTAACATGCATGTTTTTGGTCTGTGGGAGGCAACCACAGAACCCAGAGAAAACCCACGCATGCACGGAGAGAACATGCA
>JAVCKU010000150.1:15648200-15658256 GCA_032273985.1 Hypsolebias coamazonicus | reverse complement strand
TCAAAATGGCGGACGCTCGGTGTAGTTTAAGCTCTTTTGCATAGCATTTTTCACACAAAGCTTTTAATAAAAAAAAAATCAGTAAACAAGTTCTCAGCTTCTTTTTGCAGAGGAAAAAAAACGTTTTACATGAAGGCGCGGGTTACAACCGTGAATTTTTCAACAAGACGGAAAATTTTTCCCGAGGTCAGCCTGTTAGCTTAGCTCGTAGCTTAGCTTCTCAGCTTACTGGTAGCTGCTTTTAGGGAAGAGAGAAGAAGAGAAGAACCGATAAAACCGATAAATGAAAATGAGGTTGATAATTTTTATTTATCATGCGATTAATTGATTTATTGTTTATTGCGACAGGCCTAATTGGTAGTATTTGATTTCTATCACCCCGTGACCCAAAATGGAAGAAGCGGGTAAAGATAGTGGATGGATGATTTCTATAATTTTAAAGTCAATATTTAGGATATGATTTTATTTCGTTTTCAATAGAAAATATTTATTAATTCCTTGTTCAGAATATTTGATTTCAGCTAAGTCTGTGTGAGAATTCCTTAAAACACTGATCCATCCAGTAGCTCGGTACACTGTGTTTTGAGTTATTCAGAATCACAGCATGGCTCTCTCCCCTGAAGTCAGAACGACTGATTGATCAAATCATCGCTTCTCCTCACAAACAAACCCAGAATATATTTTAATTATAACGTTGAAGCGACTCTTTTAACAGAAATATGTGAGCAGACATTCTTCACACAAGATCAGGCTTGGCAAATGTTTATTTTCCCAATTACTAAATGAGACCCTGGGGATATTATGCTTCATATAACGCTGAGTCCTCCACTTCAAAGCTGCTGCTGAAAACTGCCAACACGTTTCACACTCGTCAACCAGCTACTACACATCATCTAGTGTTCACTTCTTGAAGGAATGCATGTCCTCCGCCACTTTTCAAACTAGAGTTTTTAACTAAAACCATCTTATGCGAAGAAGGGATGGAGTTATGGCCATTTTGGTACATCATAGAAACAATGCTATACACACAATATCTCACATGATCTGCTGGCAATCAGAGTGGCTTTTATGAATGACCTTCAGCTGTCACCAAACAAAACTTACCACAATATAGCAATTTATGTGTATTCACTTGGTTTTGGTGGCCATCTTGAATTGGGTTGACCCAAAACGTTAAGCATTTATAGAGTTAAATCCAATGATTATATCCTGAAAGTTTCATTCTAATCTGTCTGGTGGTTCATGAGATATTTTACAAACAGACAGACAGAGTTGACTCCAATTAGTTATTTTGAAATTTTAAGCTAAGATCTTGTACACTCTGTTAGTTCTTAAACTATGTGCTGATGATAGATCTCAGCTAGTAACACAACAAATTGTAACTAAATATATGCACCACTGACTGCCATAATTTTGTCTCCTAAGGTCCATTTTCTGTAGAGGCCATCTTGAATAGGGTTGACTCCAAGACTTAGTCAGTTTAAACATCTTATGATTACTTTTTAAAATGTGTCCACCAGTTCACGAGATTCTTTACGGCTACGGACAAATGAACACACACCTACAGTTCAAGACCAAAACTTTATCGCCTGTCCCCTTCGGCTGCAGGAAGCGATTAAAATGTAAAGACAAAAAGTTCAGACAGAAATGTTGATGCTGTGACACTTAATATTCCAAAATTTTCACTTTCACTAGCTATAATCCTCGATTAAAAGCGTGTTTGTGGAAAAGGCGATACTTAATGCCCAAAACGCTTCGACAGACAATTTATGACTGTTTTGTTTCTCCACAAACAGTTCCTCTCACTCCGACTCAGATTGCATCTGCATTCGTTGGCCTAAAAGCAGCTGCTGGATTCACTTCAAGCAGTTTGCTTTCATTTCATCTTCCAAGGCTGCGGTGGGTTTTTTACTCTCCTGTAAGCTGACAGTCCAGTGAGACCCGGGTCACACACACAATTAAAATCCTCCAGGCAGCCAGGATTTCACACCTGACGATGTGCAGGGATTTAACGACGCTAATGAGGCATCTTTTTCACTCCGGTCAGGAGGTGATACGCTGGAAAAGCTTTTAGGGTTTATTGGCAGCTTTCAGCACCTTTAATGATTCACATCTTCAAGATGGTTGGGCTCTGCTTGCTTTTTTTTTTATTATTTTTTTGTATGTTTTAAGAGTCTGGAATTTTTACCATTGGTTATTTTTTGCTTAAATTCCTTGGAATGTAAAGATAATGTGTTTGCCAACAATCCGTCTTTGCAGACCTTTGATCGGCTGGACAGTTTTGTTGATAGTTTCATTAAATCAGTCATCCCTTGCATTTTAGCAGCTTAATTTATCTGACATTCTGCTAATACGTGATAAATTTAAGACCTAGCATTTCTTGAAGTAATGCGTATCAGCTGCCAGAGTTTAAAACTACAATCAACTTGTGGAGAAATGTCAGAATAATTATAGCAGTTTTGTGCAAACCTTTAAAATAATGTTATTTACAACCTCAGGCAACGTCATAAGACGTCACGCTCAGAGCATGTGTTGTGTCTCAGCTACTACCACATCAAACTTTAGCTCAGTATATGAAAAACTGACTGAATTATGGCCAATCCAAGTTCAAGTTCAAGGTTCTTTATTGTCATTCGCATCACATGTGGTACATGAGGTGGAACAATATTGTGTGCACAGGGTCCCAGTTACATTCAAAAATAGCAATAAATTGTAAAAGAAACCGTACTAAGGGTCTTAGATATAAACTAAGAAATACGCTAAACAGTGCAAAAACAATACACCAATTCAGTGTTGGATAAAACTGAGTGGCTGTGGCAGACATCTTGAATAGAAGTAACTCCATAAGATACCATATTTTTTGACATATAAGTCACAGTTTTTTGCATAAATTTGCAAGTCCTGTGACTTATACACCGAAGGGAGTAATATATGTTTTTTTAACCCCATATTTATAAACCAATTTTTGGGTTCTGACATGGAAAATATTGAACACTAACATTTTCAGCCACTAGAGAGCCCTTGACCAATATAGCAAGTCAAGTGTCTCATTAATAGGTAAAAGTGGCTATTAATGAGACACTTGGCTTGCCATACAAAGCCACCTTCGTTTCACTCCAGAACTCCTGGAGTTACCATCAAATCAGCTGCATTTTGCCACGCTGCCCAGGTGAAAAGCAGCTGATTTGACCATTAAAGTGCATTTATTAAGGAAAAGTTAGACTGAGACACACCTTTAATTTAATTTCAAGCAAACAAATAATTGTTTTTCAGTGTTAATCTTGTTAAATTCATGTTAAAGTCCTTCTGTGCACGCTCCCGTGGCCGTCATTTAGCAGCCAATCTATTTTTGGCACATTTGCCTACGTTTCCGGGTGGTCAGCGGTAATGCATAATAGATGTAACTTATACGGTGATGCAACTTTTTTAATGTTTTTATTTTCCCCACTTTATTAGACGTATTTGGACTGATGCGACTTATACTGCGGTGCAATGTGTACGGTGGAAAGTACGGTAATCATCCGTACAGCTGTACAGCCATACTTTAATACCTGACAATTTAATTGAAATTCATGATGAGACTGCGACGAGACTCTATCATTAATGTTAATAAGCGAACATCTTGTGCTACGAGTAGCACTTAAAGTATATGTTATAAATAACTCTCAGCTAACTACCAAGCCAAAATTCAGCACATCTGTAAAACTGAGTTAGAGCCATTTTTGATGGGCTGTGGCAGCCATCTTGAACTGGGTTGTAAGATGTAGAGTACAGCCGATGATTATTTCCTGAAGATTTGATTACTTTCTGTCCACTACGTCATGTGATATTTTGCTAACAGACAAGCACGTAATTACACAGACATTTGCAAAAACCTACTTGTTAACCATTCACATTTCAATGAGTTAAAGCAGCTTGACATTTTGTTTCATGATGGAAGGGATTTGCTCCATCACTTAAATAAAACGGGCATGGTTCTTCTTTCTCGTGAATACTTTTAGAACATTTTTGGCCCAACAGACCCAAATCCAGAACAATGATTCTTTGAGAACGTGCGTGCTCAAAACCTAAACAACTTTACTGGAAATTTTTCCGTCTACTGTTCACGTCTCATGACTTTTAGGCATCAAGACAAAGCAATAATAAAGAGTGGGTTTCCTTATCGTCCTTCAAGAATGAATGTCCTGCCGTGAAAGCGTCCTCACCTCCATGAGCAGCACGCAGAAGAACCTCATGCACTGCGTTGCACTGTCGTGCACAGGTTTGCTTTCGATTCCCGTCTCCTCCCTGCAGGCTACAAACCCATGAATATTTAAATAGGAACGGGACTTCCTCTAAACATCAATCAAAAGCTCGTTTATTCAATTACAGGCCTTAGATCTGAGCTGTGCAACCAACAGCAGCTTTTGATGAGGAGAGTCCGCCTCTGGCAGCGCCTGTGAAGATTCCTACCATGTGGACAGTCAGTCAATTAAAAGCAGGCCCTGCAACGACTGGCAGGCCTCCACGAGTGGAGAGTCACTGGATGTTTATTCAATGACGCTTCGCTCAGGAGAAACCTTTAGTGTTGAAAAGGGCTCAGGAAACAAAAGAGATCTCGATTTATTTATTTATTTTAAATAAGATTTTGTGTTTGAGGGAAAATGAGGAGGTGTGGGCTGAAATTAGATCAAATAATCATGCAGTTAAAAAGAAAAAAAATTAACTATCATTTTGTGAAGGAATGCATCTTTCTCCTGCCCTGCATGCAAAGCTTTTAAAAAAGGATTACACCTGATCTGTCAGTGCTTGAAGTTTGTGATGAGGATGACTCCCGGCTACCACCACACACACTGAGTAACAGCTCAGAATCGGTGAAACTGACTGAGCTCTAGCCACACATGCAAAAGTTGATTAGCTGTAGCAACCATCTTGAATCAAATGCTGAGCTGTATGCAAAGACTACTGTCTTTATGCTTTCAATCACTTTTTTATTAAATATTTTGCTAACAGACAGCCAAGTTTAATTTGAACAGTAAATTCCAAATTCTATAAGAAAGTTTTGTGTGATCAGAACTCATTTTGGGAACTTGGCTACTACAGAATAGGTTTACTCATTTTCTATAACTTTAACTGAGTTATGATCATTTTTGTGTTTGTTTAGCTGTGGTGGCCATCTTGAAACAGGTTGCCTTTGAAAGTTGCCAACTTAAACTTTCACATTTTGGGAATTTCACTAAAACCCATCCCTTGCTTCATGAGACATTTTTCTAACAGATGAACAAAGACAATTTGGAGGCGGGCGATAATCAGTGATGAGAAAGAAAAACAACAGTTTTTTTTGTATTCAGACCTCCATGAGGATTCGTTGACTCCCACTGGCAGAGGATCAGTTGATGGAAGGTGTGTCATTTATAACCGCCCCGACGTCTCTGTCAGTCAGCGATTGCACAACGCTCACACAATCGTTTCAAACTGCAGCAAGTGGTTGATCCTGCAGAGGAGCTGCGCTCGACACAGATCTGTCTCACGTTAATAAGAGCCAGGCCCATCAGGCAGAGTGCTGTTGTTGGCCCGCAGCTCTGCTCATCTGAGGCCTGGAGGGGGGCTGCAGTCGTCGCTTCATAAAATGTTTGCTTTTTCTATTATCCTAATACAACGAGGCTTCCTGCTCTTGAGCTGGTTATGCTAATTGGGTCAATCAAAGATCAGAGTATTGTGTCCTGCAGAAATGTTGATTTAGTCCCATTAACATAAAAAAAAACACACGGCAGTGGGATTAAACGCACACTGAGATGGACGGGTTGGCCAAAGACATATTGCATTAAATAGAGTACGATGATTAAAGCAATAGTTTGGTGTTTCGGGAAGAATGCTTCTTTGTTTTTTGTAAATTAAAACAAAATAGTTTTTGAACTCTTTTGAATTTATCAGAACATCAGAACCATTTCATCATTAAAAAAAGGGCTGGATCTACTGGAGGTAATTTACGCACACACACACACACACACACACACACACACACACACACACTCACACACACACATTAATCCCATATAAACAGTTTTCATACATCATTGTTGTGGTTTAAATAATCATTTCAAGTTGGTTTAGTTTAATTTATTTCAGTTCGGTTGAGTTGGTAATTCACACAAGTCCTCTCAGGCAGTGTTGCCAGATACAGTTGAGGTTTTCCAGCCAAAAAGTGTTAAAAACCGCCACAGCACACAAAAATCTGCCCAATCAATATATTGTTACAGTATATTTACTGTTTGAACATGAACGCACATCAGCACAAGCCAAGGTAATTTAACAATATGTGGCAAAACGCAGCAATCCATCAAAAATCTTCCCAGAGTTCCCAGCAAAATTAGAATGAAAATCGCCCAATCTGGCAACACTGCGCTCAGTTGCTGCACAGAAAGTAAATTGGCCCAGTTTACATACAACCCTAATCCCAAAGATGTTGGTTAAAATGTAAAAAAATAAAATAAAATGCATTGATGAGTAAATCTCATGAAGCTATATTTTAATTTTAATCAGAGTGGAACATGGTAAACATATCAAATGTTATGTCATTTCTTACGTTCAACTTTTCAGCAGTTCTGGCACTTAGCTGATTTTTTTATTTAATATACGTCAAATGTTTTCTACTGGTGAGAGATCTGGACCGCAGGTAGGCCAGTTCAGCACCCGGTCTCTTCTACTACAAAGTCCATCTGTTGTTATGGATGCAGTACGTATATGGTTTATGCCTTAGGCAGTGATGCACCCCCATACCATCAGAGAGGCAGAAAAAGCAGACGCTGGGTGGCCTTTCTGCTTTTTAGTACAGAGGACATGATTTCTGTAGCTTCCATAAAGAGTTTAAAATATCTTTCCTCTGACCACAGAACAGCGTCCCTCTTTGTTTTATAAGCTTTGGCCCAGAGAAGAAGACAGTGTTTCTGGACTGTGTCCACACACGGTCTCTTCTTTGCATGACAGAACTTTAGCCAGCATTTGAGGATGGCACGGTTGATCACAGAACGATTTATGGAGGTGTTCCTGAGTTCCTGCATGAACGTCCAGAACATAATAAGACCTGTTTCCATGCAATGCTGCCCAAGGGTCCAGATGTTACAAACATCCAAACTGACTTCAACCTTGTCCTTTGCACACAGACATTTCTCCAAATTCTTGAAATCCTTTGACAAAAGTATGAACTGCAGGATATAATTTTCCCAATTATTTTATTTTATTGTTTTTTATTTTGTTGAGGATTATTCTGAAATTGTTCCTTTGTTATTTGACTCAGATTTTTCAGACTGGTTTGTGTTTACCTCTGAGCGTTGTATCTATAAGCAAAAATACAATAACAGGAACAAATGACCTGTACAATACTGTGTTTATTTCATTTTTTTTTTATCTAATTGGATATTCCAGTTCCCTGCCTCTTTGATACATGGTGCGTCCAACTTTTCAATAGCTAGTTGAAGAAGTTGCAAGCTTTTCTGACAGTGGATGTTTTTCCATTTACATTCTGACCATCCTGCTGGATAAAATGAGAAAATTCAAAACTGTCGCTTTATGAATAGGTGTCCTGCAGAGTTTACATTACAAACACAGTGTTTGTCCAAAAGAGAAGAAAGAAAGAAAAAATTCAAATATAAAAGCAAATACCCTTCAGACTGTCACAACTTGCATTAACTCCAGCTAATGGCTTGGAAAATGGAAAATGCAAAACTCAGTTTTATGCTGCAATGACTGAAAAGGGGAGTTTTTAGCATCACTACTCTATACTCATTATCACTGGTGGCAAAAACGACAAAGTGGGAAGTGATTAAAACTGTAAAAGCTAAATAAATCAACAATTATTGGGGGATGAAATGGTTAGAGGAAGTAACTGTTGAACTTAACCCAATAAAGAAACTGAACACTTATCAAGTAATAAATACAAAATAAATAAATGATCAAGTAATAAAAATGAGTACCTGGTACTTACCTGCCTAAATAAAGGTTGAATGAATTGGACTGTATTGCTCCTGCATAATATATATAATGTTATGTATTGTCACCATTGTATGATCAATGGTGAAGTTGGCTCTGCATTTAACCCATCCACCACCAGGTGGTGCAGTGGGCAGCTATTGAAAGTACCCTGGGAGTATTTGGGGGATTAGGTGTGCTGCTCAGACACCTCAAGATGTGCAGTGACTGGGGATCGAACCTGGGACTTTCGCATCCCGAGTCAGCTGCCCTGCTTCTACACCATCATAATGCTGGCATTATAGGCTGCACTGTTTGTGAATGTAAAACAACAAAAATGTGGTAAAAGTGGGAAAAGAACATGGTGGACTGGATATCTACTATAGTGGTCCCCAACCCCTGGGCAGCAGACCAGTTCTGGTCCATGGCTCAACTGGTATCGGGCTGCAAAGAAAGACTATATAATTTGTATTCTTTCAATTTTATTTAGTATCTGGTTCTGAACAATATTTTATTTGGGAAAAATTATCGAATTCTCTCCGCCGCAGCTGTCTGTGACTCACTCTTGTCGCAGGTCAAGATGCTTGCCTCGGTCACATGGCTACCTTTTTAAAGGGGCTGCTCCTGCTGGTAACACATAATCCATTACTGCTTGATTGAAACCCCCTAACTAGCAAAATGCACTACTTCCCAACCACAAAAGACCAACAAGCTGCCAAGGAATGGATCCGCGACCCATTCGCCAACAAACCAGGGTAATCCAGCGTGTCTATGTAAGAAGATCAACTGCTGGAGATTGCAAATGATGACTTTCTTAAAAGTATGTTCGAGACAACAACTCTGCCGGTGTCCTGGATTAAAGTCATGACAGAATACCCTGCGATCACCACAACAACACCCTATCTGTTTGAACAGGGTTTTCTGCAGTGACAGCAACTACAACACAATTACAGAGCAGACTGGACATGAGCAACACACTTCGGGTGTCATTGTCTCCCATTACCCCTAAATGGGGCCGTCTCATTGCAGAGAAACAAACTCAGGTCCATGCTGATTTAGCGTTATGGTGAGTTGTATTTTTCATGCACTTTATATTTATTTTTGTGGTGTATCTTTTGTTGAAGGCATGTTTAGCCTTTACTATTTTGACCAGACAGTAAATACCAGATTTGTCGGTCATACCATTTTATTTTGTTGTATTTATCTGCCACACCTTAAAAGCCAGTCCATGAAAATATTGTCTGATGCTAAACCAGTCCGTGGTGCAAAAAGATTGGAGATCACTGATCTACTACCCTTTTCCAGCAAAGTGTTGGTGATAAGATGGCATCTCCTGTTTGGTGCTAAAGCTGGTGGAAAAAAAAAAAAAAAAGTGCTAATCCAGCGCTGACCCCGGGATTTGCACTGGAACCAGTTTGTTGAAGGAAAAATGCCCAGTGAGGAAGAAAAAGGCCCTGTTCAGGATTTACTTTCACCTCCAGGGACATCAAATTTTTTTATAGATGCTGGTCATTCACATGAGTTCATCATGAGTCAGCCCAGACCAGAAACAGCTGCTGAGTCATGTAAGGTCAGACTCAAATCCCCTTTCTGTTTTAAAAAGAAAAATGGAATAAATCTGGGAGTATTGGATATTTTAGGACACGTTTAAATTATTATTTTTTAAGTTTAGCTAGTTTATTCTTGCATTTCCTCAGTACTTTCTAAATGCAAGTCAGAAAAACAAAACCCGGACCCACGGTGACAAACTTTTTCAAGCAACCTCTTGTGCATGAAGCTGAACTAGTGCAGCAAAAAGAAAAAGAAGTGCATGCTGTTCATCAATGCTAAAACCTGACACTAGCTGTCAAACGTGGAGGCGTCGTGCTTTTCAGCTGCTTCCTTCTTTACCGCTTGGCTGATTCAGGGCATGACGCATGCAGTTCAAACCAACAACAAATTAATAATGAAAAGTATACAAATTTACAGATTTAAACCAGTCATGGTGAAAAATAAGACATATAAATGAATACAGATCAATTAAATCAGTAAATTTGTAAAAAGACAGAGTAATTACAATCTTAAGGGTACAGACATATTTGTTATGCCTCAACATAGAACTAGTTTAAA
>JAVCKU010000150.1:15601763-15613983 GCA_032273985.1 Hypsolebias coamazonicus | reverse complement strand
CATAGCTGAATGATACAAGATATATATGTTGTGCCATTTTATGCAAAGTTTAAACATCATGTCAGTGGACCTTTAAAGACACATTATAAAAGACATATCTGCTGGGTGGAACACTTGCAGGAGAATATGTACGTAAGCTACAAGCTCTATCAATTCAAGGCGACCACTGTAGGCACCGGCTCAGGTTTTCCTCTGTCCAAGCCGGGCTCTCTTACGTCATGTTCTATGACCCAGTCTCCTCTTCTGGTGAGAACCAGGAGGCCGAACAGTACCAGGCTACATTATGCCACGTCAGAACTTTGGTAGTGTAGATCTGCACAAACAGGCCTTCATAAAGGCTGATCAGTGTTTTGTCTATGTCAGTTCTGGTAATTTGGACAATGTACCAAAGACCCCACTTTCTGGCTATGTGCAGCAAGAACATGGGTTTCTGACTCTTTTTAAGTTTTATCATCTGAATGTGGCAACCAACTCCTTTGGACAGTGGACGCTGAGTAGACCCTTTCATTATTTCCCAACTCATTGACCAACTATACTTATTTTTTCTTTGGGCTAAACACGTCCCTACTTGGGTTAGCCTGGCATGGTTTCAGAAGGTTTATAGGGTGATCCTAACTGCTTAATACTCAGTTCCTAGGAACTACCCATCCAAGGTGCACCAAGCCATGATTTCATGTCAACAGACTGCGGGTCATTGATTGGCAAGCGAGCCACAGCACTGGATGAATCATGGCAGGGACTGCTTTAACAACAACATGTTCTACAGCCACATCAACTTGCTTTCATCACAATTTTTGTAATGCAAGCCTTCGCTGGCTCACTTTAATGTGTGTATGACTAAAGACAGACGGAGCACCAGGCATACCATGATCTCAATGTCCTCCATTGTTAGGTGTTGCCAAAAAATGACATCCGAGGGGTGTTAAGTCTTGATATGACAATTCCTCTCACATTGAGGTGGTATGTACTCAGTTATATGAAAAAATGATTGAGACTGTGTAGAATCAAATTAAGGCAAGGTAAGCTGGGCTTCACTCGTCATTAAAAAAAATAAAATAACAGTTTTAGTGATGTGCAAGTTAATCTATCAATCAGTCTGATAACATGATTGACGTTGCATCCATGGTTGATATTGAAATAAAATAAAAGTAAAAAACAATAAAAGCTTGTTTGAAGCACAAGACTTCTGTCTCCTCATGGGGTGTCTTCAAGAAACTCTTCGTACACATGGATTATGTAAGAGGAATAATCCCGAAACACTAGAAAATATTCAGTCATGATATAATCTTAACCTTCTGAGTGAAAAAGCCTCTTTGGCTTCAAGATTTTTCCAATAAAAATATCAGTGACTACAGAGCAGCTTTAATGAAAAACCAGTAAGGTGGAACCAAGTAAGTTTGTTTAAAGAAACATGTAGGAATAAGCTCCTAAATCATAAAACCTAGGTTACAATGTAACCATACAATCTGAAATACACCGATAAAAAGATCAGATGTGCTTTAAATTTATCTGCATGGCTTTTTTTAATCATTATACATATTATTCATAGCAATAGGTTTTAGGCTGTATGTACTGTGTGGAAATAAATAAAGGAACTGGCAATAAAATGGCAACAGTCAATGATTAACTTTAATGACTGGAACTGACACAAATTACATTTTCAATTTTTGATAATAACATAAACAATCTGCTGCAGTCTTGTTTTTAATACTAAAAATATAACATACATTTTTGCTGCAGTCACAATAAGAGTTTACACAAACACAAAAAGCAGAGTTAATCAAATATATTTTAATAAAATGTTCATTTGAACATAAAAAGCCACCAAACAAAGCTAAACATTAAATCAACTTTACTCTGACATTTATCCTCATAAAAATCAAAACACGTGAAATCATCTAAAAAAAAAATAAAAATAAAAAGCATGTTAATATGTTTAGCTGAGATTTATCAAAGAGTTTCAACCTGTGTATTTTTCCTTGTATATTACTGAATCAGACTGAACAGAGTTCAGAGTTACTGAACAAATTTAATGAAAAACTAGGGCTGACGATCTCTAACAAGTCATTTTGGATTCAAACTCGCTGGGACCTCGGTAAATCCCGTCTATCGGAGTGTACAGAACTCAGCGCTTGACAAATCTAACAAACCTCCGATCCAAAGTCCGGCACAGAGCGGCTGGGTGAATGTGGTCTGGACTCTGTGGAGCAGGGTCATGGTTTCAGAGAGGCTGTAGAAGCACAGAACACCTGCTCTGTGATCCAGATACACTCCTACTCTGGAGGACTGAGGACCTGAGATGCACGTTTTGATGTTATTGTGCCAAAACTTGTAACCGTTTGGGGAACAGAACAACGTCCAGGATTTGTCGTTGCGTCCGAACACGCATTCATTCCCTTTCCCTGCTCTGCTGATACTTGTGTATGCCACCGCTACAGAAACTTCTCTCCCCCTCCACTCGACCTCCCAGTAACAACGACTGGTCAGACGCTCCGTGCTCAGGACCTGACACCATCCTGTGAATCTGTCTGGGTGGTCAGAGTAATACTGATGCTTCTTCACTACATGTACCTTCCTGTTCCCCTCTGACAGCAACAGCTGTGGGTGTGTCGTGTTTGGATCCAGTGTGATTTTACACAAATATTTTAGAAAGTCCGCTCTGCTTTTTGGGTCAGGCTGAGATGGAAAACCATCCAAATCAGTGGCTGCCGGTGAGATGATTGTCCGGTGGTCCACCAGAATGTTCTGCAGTTTATTTCTGAGCTCCAGCACAGCGGCTGAGACGTCCTCGAAGCATCTGAGAGGACGAACTTTGATGTTTGATAGGCGTGGCAGTCCAGTGGAAGCTGACATTGACGAGTAGCTATGCAGAAGCTGGTTGTGGTCCTCAGTGTTTAAGAGCTGCTCCAGCTCGGCATCTTTCCCCCTCAGCTCAGTGATCTCCTGCTCCAGCTTCTCCTGGAGCTCTCTGACTCGACTCACTTCGCTTTCCTGCTGGGAACAGATCTGCTGCTTCGCATCAGAGCTTCTTTTCTGGACCAGCTGGATCAACTCAGCGAAGATGTTCTCACTTTCCTCCACTGCTTTTTCGCCGGACCGATTGACGGCCTCCACCTGGCCTTGAAGCAGCTCTGCATCAGCTTCTCGTTCCTTGATCCTTTGCTGGATTTCTTCTCGTCTCATCTTGAGCTGCCTCTCAATGGTTTCTGCTGCGGCTGAGACTGCGTCGTGGCCTTCACGTTTGTCCACAGGGCTGAGATGGTGGGTGCACTTCTGATGGTTACAGCACATCTTCACCGCGTCATCGTGATGAGAGCAGATCTTAAACGGCTCCACCAGCTCGTGCTTCTTAGACAGGGCTGAATCAGAATGAAGCTGAAGGTGCTTCTCGCAGTAAGAAGCCAAACAAACTAAACAGGTCTTCGTGGCTTTCAGTTTTCTTCCTGTGCAGACATCACAGGCCACGTCTTCAGGTCCAGGGTCAGCAGGAACAGCCTTTTTCAGATGCTCCACTAAAAACGTCAACATGGTGTTTTTCGTCAAGACAGGCTTTTGTCTGAAGGTCTTCCTACACTGAGGGCAGCTGTGGATTCCCTTCTGAAACGCTTCATTCCAGTAAACTTTGATGCAGTTTTTGCAGTAGCTGTGTCCGCAGGGAATAGTCACCGGATCCTTCAGTAGATCCAGACAGATGGAGCAGCAGAAAGCTTCTGTGTCTAGCTGAACAGCTTTCTGTGCCATTTCACCTGTGTGTGTGAGTGTGCACGAGCCTCATTTACATTTGTCTTTAAAGCTTCAGACCTGAAGGGGAGGGAGCAAGAAATACAGTATGTGGAGAGAGCTGCTTTGTTTGAGAGCAGGAAGGAGGGGAACGTTATCAAGTTTATGCAAATGGAAGAAAGCGAACTGTAAAAGCAACCTTTGTCTCCTCATACAATAAGGAGTCAATTAAAAACGTACCTTTTTTTTTAACTCCATGGTTGTTTTTGTCTCTATATTATTTTTTCAAAGTAAAATTTTGTTTGACAAAAAAGAATTACAGTAAAAAAAAAAAAAAAAATGGTCTTGGATTATGAATCACTTCTCATAATAAATGTGTTCTTTACGTAATCTCTTTCCACTGGTGTCGTAAGAAGATTATTAAATAATGAGGAAATCAAATAAATTATCTTATCTAACCTTACAACACTCTTCTTGTACAATTCAACCTTTGAACAATCACTTGACCTCCTGTATTAATTACTTTAACCTATTTCTTGCCTACCTCCACTTAATATGTTTACTAAAACCTGACAGAGACCGTCTTCACTGGGAGCATGTGGTGTTTCCATCAGTTTATATCCTCAGTCTGGGCAGTACTCAGTCCCAACTGGAAAGGTTGATAATGCTCTTCTTCCTCCACCTGAATGTGACGGTTTGTTAAAATCTCTTGGGGCCAATCAAAATGTCTGCTTCATAGCTTAACAACACTCCTTTTGGTTTTGCCTTTACAAGTGCCCAAGTCATGATCTGTCCCCAGAATATCACAACCCAACTAAACTCTTTAGTAATCCTCTTACAGCCGGATGGCTCCCTGCACTTCATTTTTTTTACAATTAGGTTTGGGAGTTACCAAGATGACTATCACCTTTCACCTTACAACATAGCTTCAAACAACTTCCTGAGCAACAGAGGCCAAGAACACAGTCCCTTGGATCCATCTATGGAGGCTCAGCCAGATGATCCCAGCTCACCTTCACTATAAATCTGCATTCACTGCATTCCACCTGACCCCATTTACCACAAGATGATCAGCTCACAGTTCAGCTTCTCTTCCCACTGATGCGTTCAAGATATATGATCACACGTGACAAAAATATTATAAAACTGGTGATGGTGTCCTGGCGTTCTGTGCACTTGTGAAAAACCCCTTTGCTTGCACAAGTTGTGAACATGAACAAACTATGCATGGAACAGAAATCCAACAAAAGACACCACTCTGGTTCAAAGCAGGTTATCTGTGATGTAGTGCAGGCTCACTCGCTGAGGGTGCAGGCCTAAATCATTCTAAACACGGAGAAATGGGAACAGGGAAACACCAGCTGGAGGGGGTTGTTCTGCAGAGAAATACACTTTCTATTGGGTCATAAGGCATGACGATGAGTGATCATTTAATAGAATGAGTCTACTGTATGTTGATTTTTGGGGGAGAAGATATAATATATGTTCCATAGAAAAATCCATTCATTAATTTTTACTCGCTTTTCTTTCTGGGTTGCAAAACAGCTGGTGTCTTTCCCCAGCAATCACTGTGAGGTGTACAGCCTGGACAAGGTCAAGTCCATCACAGGACCATACAGACACAAACAAGTTTAAACAATCATTCACACTCTCGCTTAAGGAAAATGGAAGTAACCAATTAACCTAAAAGCATGCTCTTTTTTTGTTGTTGTTGAAGAAAAGCCACAAAGGCATGGGAAGAACATGCATACTTCACCAAGAAAGGCGGAGGCAACCCTTCGACCTTCTTTCTGTGAGGAGACAGCTCTAACAGCAAAATAAGATTAACACTTCAAAAAAAAAATTTGTTAACTCAAAATTATCGTAAAGGTGTGTCTCAGTCTAACTTTTCCTTAATAAATACACTTTGACGGCCAAATCAACATTTCAAAAGCCAATATGCGGAAGTAGGCACATGCACGGGAGGACTCGCTGTGCATTTCTTTGAAATTTAACAAGATGACCACCTAAAAACAATTATTTGTTTGCTCGACATTATAATAAAAAAAAACGTTTACGTAATAAATGCACTTCAATGGTCAAAATAGCTGCATTTCGCTGGGGTGGTGCAGTGAAATGAAACTGATTTGACGGTTGCTCCAGGTGAGCTGGACACATGTGACCCGTTATGGCAAGCCAATTGTGTCATTAATAGCCACTTTTACCTATTACATAACACAATGTCATGTCATACTACTCGAGTGCTTTCCAGTATAAGTCACAGGGCATGCAAATTTTGCAATAAAATGTGACTTATAGGCCAAAAACTATGGTAATACTTCCTGGAACTCTGTGGCCATGGACTAACCAGAATATGATGATTGTAAAACTTTGGTTTTACAGTTTTAAAATTTTCAGCCTCTATTTTTCTTCCTGTCAACATAAAATAATTAAAGAAAATTTTATATTACAAAGTGTCATACATGAATGCATGCAGGGTTAAAATGCACTCTTACTGTGCACAGATATTATCAGTGCATGCTCCTTTGCATAGACCCCACACATCTGTCTTTTAGTATTTCATTTTGCAGGGAAAGAAATCCTCAGTATTCCTCTATCTCTTTGTCTCTGAGCGACCACCACACAGCAATAGCTTTGGCACAAAGTATCATACTTAGTTTGGTATAAAAATTAATTGGGACCGAAATAAAGTTGATCATAAAACCAATAACTGGTAGCTTGAAAAACACTAAGCAAAATCCTCCTACGGCTGTATAAACACAAAAAAACTGTAAAACTGTGTGGGCAATAGCATACAGAATGTCACTGCAGCTTGCATCATTTTTACACAATTTGAATAAATGATAATTACACTATTGTACTGTTACCACTAAACAGATCAGATGTTAATCTAAGTGATTCAAATGAATAATTGATTAGTGTTTCACAGATTACAACCCACACAATTTATATATTTTTTAAGCTTTTCATAATGGACGCCTCTGAAACCAAAAAGAAAACGTGAAATACTTTCTAACAAGGTTGAGTCAGGTCCTCTTGTTGAAACATTTCGTGTTTTATTCAAAAGACTTATATGAAGCACTGCAACAAACTCAGTCTTATCAGCAACAACCTTCACATGGTGGATCAACCAGTTTGTTGCTGACAGCCAAAACTAGTCGTTCACATGCAAAAGAAGGACCGACCTGTCCTGTGAGTGATGCAATAACAGCATTGTAAGGGAGTGACAGTTGAGCATGGAGGCCTCCACTTCTAGTTTAACAATGGACGGGTTCTAATCACAAATATGGATTCCTTTACTCCTCTCTATCAAGGAGAAAGCCCTTCCTTCTATATATGTAATAGCTCATCAACAACAATTTACTTATTCATTTATTTTGTCACCTAAAGGCAAACCTCAAAGAGTGAAAAGGTAGATCTTCTCAGCTGGAGATCACAGCAGCATTCACTTCATTAACCCACAGTAGATCCTCAAACTCCTCCACAGTGTTTATCAATCCATCGCCCTCATCGTGTCTTACAAAATCTATAATTAATTCAACTGTGTTCCTTGGATTTTTTTATTTATTTATATACTGTATATTTCTCCAATTAATAATTGAGTTGTGCTATGTTCACCCATCAGCAGGAGCCTGGGTTGCAGCGGGTAGATAAAAGGGGTCCTTTGAAGGCTGAGACACAGATCTGGTACTTGAAGCCCTTGAGCTCTTTGGAAGCAGAAGAGAGGAATTACAGGGGACCAGGAAATTGGGGGTGGGGTGGGGGGGAGACAACATAGGTTATGCTGGGTCTGATAAAGAGAGGAAGTGGTATGTAAAACATGAAATAGGACATGGAGAGCAGGTAGCAGGGGAGAACCTCATCAGGATTCGATGTCGTGAGTCAAGGCGAGCTTCAGAAGAACCGCCATCACCAAAAGACTGTCTATTGTCACAGAGCTAGGCAGACCAAGATACATTATCAGTACTAGTGTACAATATTGTTCTCTTTTGCCTGTGGGAGAAAATCCAGAGGCCAGGCTGCTTTGGCACACAAACACAATGAGTGAGAGTTTAATCATGGTTCAGTTAACCTGTCCCCTTTCTGTGTCACACAAACCAGATGTCCAGCTCTCAGGGACATCTGCATGGCTGCATGTTTACATTAGTTGAAAGCAAGGCCATCCCTCAGACTAATGAGAGGCTGTGGCACACACACCATGGAGCAAGACTACAATACAAGAGGCAGAAACAAAGCGGGACCTGGATTAACTCTGCTGAGCAACACTGTGATTCCCCAGCCATGCTTGATCCTTGTCAGCATCACTCAGCTCACTGACTCCAGAGCCAAACTTGCTAACAGATCTGTGCCAACTTTGTCCCCCCCCCACCCCACCCCCCTGCTCTTCTTGCTCCGATTCAGCACTTGGTGTCTCACCAGGCGTCCCAATCCAGGGATTGCATTCTTGACTCAAGGATGTGGAGTTTGGCTTGGGTGATGACATATATTTCTAACATAACATAGACCAGTGAATGGAACTTGACAGGCTACACTGAGACCATGGCTTTCAAGGTTTCCATAGTTTCACTCCTCTGGTATTAGCAGAAAGTTTTCGGGGAATAGATGCTGCTAGGATAGGCATTCCTTGCAGTCTTTAACCTCATGTGGTGCTGCAACCCACGATCGTGTCTACTCCCTATGACATCAGCTTTTGCAAAACAAAAAATAAAAAATAAAAACTTTCAGTGCTAATGGGAGGAGCTATTAAATACAGCTGAACTCCAGCTCTGTGTTTATTGTTCTCTGTTAAACAGTGGCTCCTCTCTATGGGTCCATGTGCAGGTTTTATTATCAACCCCTCACAAAGACCCATTTGCTTTATTTCCATCACATGACACTGCATTTATTAGTGGAATCTGCCATTATTTAAGCGAGAGGGGATCAATCACATCCTCTTATTACGCTGCATGAGTCATAGTGATTGATGGGCATAACGGGATGCTAATTTACTTCAGATAAATCTTATAAACAGAGTGCCTACCTCCTCGTTTCTTCCAGTAGACTCGGACTTGCAGTTGACTGTCCTGGTAGAAGGGTGTGCCTACTTCAAGAGGGCCAGAGGGGCGTTTGGTTAAGGTCACACCAAAAGGGAACATCTCCTCCTTCTTTAACTTGAGCACCGTTTTTGCTGGAAAGAGAAGAAAGAAGTTTGCTGCTGTACATAAGCTACAGTGTTATGGCACACTCTTCAGCATGGTAACAAGTCCAGTTATCGCTGTGTAGGATTAGTTAACAGTACAAAGAAAAGTGTATTCCTTATGCATCAATGTGCTGTCAATCAAAGGGCAAAACATGCAACACTGCAAAGGTCGCAGGTTCAGTTCCCTCCACAGGCGTGCATACAAAAGAAAGCCCACTCACGTTTCACTGAGGCTCACTGCATAAATGAAAACTACAAATGAATGCAAGACGTGCCGATAGTGTACATTGGACAATTCTTACTTTTTTGCAGTGCTCGTGATGATTATTTTCCTTTTCAAAAATTCTGAGTAATTCAACTCTCACGAGAAGCAAAACAAACAACCTAGAGACCAAAGAAGAATGGGGTTTTGCTGGCGGGGTTCAGCCAGTCCCATATACATTTATAATTACAGTTCTGCAGATACATTTAGGTTTTGCTTGTGTTTTGGCTCTGCGTGACCCTGCATGTAGCTAAAACTTGTGCATTTTCCTATTTTTATCGTTTAAACTTTAATTTTGAAGATGTAATGATGTGACTGAATTAAAAAAGTTGTCTATGTTTGACATCATCGACTGGTTTGTGGTTTATTGACTCAGAGCCCAAGATATACCCAGTGACATACTAGTTTTGGAGGGGTTATTCAAAGAAGACAACTAAGTTGGCAATAGGAAAAAGCTGCAGAGTGAAGCTTTACAGGATTATTATTGGCCTAAAGCTGTATGTGATAAGGTGGAATTTCAAATTTTCAACCATAGGTAAAATAATAAGAATAATAATTACTAAATTAGACATTTTTAAGCCAGTAACTCATGTTTTTTATTTTCAGCTACAAACTCTTCATTGAATACAATGGCAAAATAAGCAGCCAACACAAACTGTAAACCTTTCTTTTGTTGTAGTAAAAAAATAAAAAGTTGCCTCTTTCTGTTTGAATCAGGATTTGTTCAAAAAAATTTAAGTCCATCACCATCCAGACCATAAAAGTGGTTTATTGTACTTCAGGGCATTTCCACAATGGCTTTACACCTAAAATCAGGTGATTACATCTATATTTGTACAATAATTTCTGTTAATTTGCACTAAAAAATAACAACTAGCTAGCCTTAAATTAGATAAGTAGATAAAATTACAAGCATTTAAGACCACAATAAAAACTATACGGACCACACAAATCGTAAAGATGTGAAACATCAGTATGTTGAAAATATTACAGACTTCGGCTGGATGACAGGTCTGACATCTGAATCAAGAATAAAGTATCACCCCCAGTGCTTACCTGACTCGTTATTCTGGGAGGTACTGAAGTGGAGCGAGGTCTTGGAGCTCTTCAGGCGCACCTGTCCCCAGTAGGTGACAGCCTGCAGCTCCACAGTGTAGCTGCTGTTCTGCTGCAGTCCCTCGAGATCCACCCAGCTTTGAGCCTGCAGCAACAAGTGCAAAACGAAAAAGACACTTAGGTTTTGACACTTGCATGTAACCACATTGTCGCCCGAGTTTCAAAACCCTGTCACTGTACCAGTCACAGCTCTGGCTGTGGGAAAGACGAGCTTATTAGGAGCACATCTGGAGCTGAGGATGAGATCGCGGTGAGGAGATGGCCTTCAGGGGTCTTGTGAGAGAGTGCTGTTATCAAAACCTCCCGGGGCCTCCACTGTGCTGGACTTCCAGCATTCCATCGTCAGCGTGAACTTGATGAGCTCCTCTTATTGACTGAGTGTGTTTTGACATTCCTCTACCAGCAGGCTGCTTTCAAAGCCCCCGAGGTGCCAAAGTGGAAACCAGTAGTACATGTGTCAACAGTGTCTGGTGTCTTCCACCTCTATCTCCTCTGTGCCACATCTGCTATGCATTTAAAAAATAATAATTCAGGAGAAAACTCCATAGTGGTGTATATGGACTATTTTGACAATCTGTCTTTCAGCTTAAGTATCTCTGCACGGACAGTCGCACATGCTATTTAATCATGCTACCTTAGATATACACACTGAACAAAGAAGCATCCAATTTGTTCTTTATGTTAACAGGGAAGTAAACATGCTTATTTCTTAATAAACATGCTTATTTGGCATTGAATAGATTTAATATAAAAAATAAAAAATAAAACACAGAGATCATTTAAGTGTCTTTGTGCTTTTGTGTGGCTGACCAGGGTTGTGAACGTTCAAACACTCTTATACCATTGTTAAAGTCTCAGTTGTGGAATGATTGACACACGTTCACCTGACAAAATTGCCACTGTTGGCTCTCTTCCTGTGGAGTCTTTAAAGCCATGGCCTTGTCCAGCCATGCAGAAAAGATTTAATATATGTTGCAGCTCAGCATCAAACACTCTTTTAATGGGGGTTAAAGGGCTCACGCTGGGAGCAAGCACTGCTCATCTTGGGAAAAATTGCTACAAGTTAGTCATTTCACACACTTTTGGTGTTTAAAAAAAAGGTGCAACAATATTTCTGCAGTTTGAAAACTGTGCAATCTTACAAGCCAGCTTTTTGAGTCACGTCAACAACAGTCAGTTTGTTTTAACTTGAGACAGTCTAATAGCTTTTTAAAGTAAAAGCACACAACTGGATAAATATACAATTCTGCCAATAAATGCATCTGTCTGTGTCAACTCTGTGCTGTAATTGAAACTGAAGCCTTGGTTTCTGACGTTCCAAAGGAAGAGCCATGAATCCTCTCTTTTCTTGCTGGAATGAATAGTTGAGTGTTCCATCACGCAAAACCATTCCAAGCATTAACAAAAGGATTTATTATAATAGAAATAAGTGGTACTTTGTTTAAACGTTGTAATAATGTTATGATTAGAAGCTGCATTTGGATGATTTTAGACTACTAGATTGATTACATTGATTTAAAAGATAACATTTAAAGAGTTGTGTGTAAAGTGATGGAAAACTGATATTTGAAGCTGTATTAAAGTGCAATAAATAAATAAGTACAACTTGAAAAACTTTATAAACACGTCAATTACCAAAAAATAGCGCAGAGTGGATTAAAATTCTTACTGAGCAAACCTCTTCACAAAACATTTGAGATATTTTGGGAACACGGTCATGATTTATCATTTTAAACAGGGCCATCTATCACATTTAATATGTTCCCCATCAGATCTTTTAAAGGACTCTTTCATCAGTTTAAAAATGTAAAATAATGACAAACACATTGTAACAATATGTGTGACTGATGGCCTTGCAAGCACAAATAAATAAATGCCATTAATTTAATTATGGCATTTTATAATTATGGTAGAAGATGGAGGAAAAGATGCTGAAAGAACTC
>JAVCKU010000150.1:15418302-15430333 GCA_032273985.1 Hypsolebias coamazonicus | reverse complement strand
AAATAAAAAGTTTTTTTTTTTTTTTTTTTTTTTATAAACTACTTATTACCCTCTGCAGCCATAGTGCACCTGCTAAGGTCCTTTTCTAAATGCAGAGTTGTGCTGATTGGACCTGTGCAGTGTGATGTGTGTACCTGCACAAAGCTGGCAGAGCCTCTCAGGGCTCTGCAATCAGAGGAGAGAACCTGTAATTCTGACTTCTGTGGGCTTTTGTGCACGCAGCTGATTATGTGTACGTCTGTGTTTTCGCGTGAGTGCCCATAAGTGTCAGTTATTACTGGCTGTGTCTCTGCCATTCAGCGTCAGGGTAAGGGGGCGTCCACCGTCTCATTTTGGTCAGCACCCCAATCAGACCTAGCAGACCACCCTTGGCAGGGTTAGCCCTGCAGGAACAATGTCTTTGGATATTGTGTATACATCTGTGCGTGTGTGACCTCTAGTATTATAGATACCTCTAGGAACTATATCTCAAATCTGGGCAACTATTCATCATTTCCATATTGTGGCCTTGATGAGAAATGGTTTCATAATACATGTGCAAGGAGATAAAATCACGGAAGAGAAAATTAATATTCTCTGGGCTTGTCAGGCTCATTTAAGCAAGCCCTGTGTTTCGTTGTGTGGCCTCTGACACAGACGATTGCGTGGGCAGCTATGCAGTTTTTCCTCATAATTACTTTTCGCCATGCCGCTCTTGTCCATTGTCAGCCTCAATAAGGCAGAGGTCTGTGGAAGCGAGAGGGAGGGGAAGCAAGACAGAGGATGAGATGGAGCATGGCGCCTTTTTGGCTCGTGCACAATCCTTTTTTGAAAAAAAAAAATACCTTTGTGCTTTTTGCGTTTGTACCATTTGCACATCCTGGTGAGGACCAGACATTTTGGCTGTAACCAGACTTCATTTACTAAAATGTTACTGCTAATTACTCCGGTTCACAATTACTGAAATAATCAGGCAAGCACAATGACACTAGCAAGTTTAGAATGCATCCTAAAAACTGTCATTAACACCTGTCATTTATTTGTTTTATTATATTACCAAATGATGTTTGAATCAACTGTTTGCTGCTGAAAGCACATGTATATAAACCCATTTATATGTATGCATCAGGTTTTCTTTTGAAACTCAAGGCAGCACTACAATGTAAATGTTATCAAACGCTGCAACTAGCACATATACATAGTGAAATACATATTAAAAATGATAACTGTGCCACACTTTGAAGAGTTTTATTAGGACACAGTTCAAGTACATAAACTGGTTAAAAAAATGTTAAGCACCCAGAAAAAAAATTGGTCCAATTTGGATACATTGTACTCCATATGCAGACCAGTGATGGTTATGCAATTGGTTCTATTTGCAAGAAGCTGGCACTTTTAGCTTAAACTCTAGGTGGCATCAGGAGTGGAGTGAAGGTGCAATCAGACAGCTGCTTAAGTGTCTGATATTCAGTTAATGAAAGCCACCAGCCACCGAATATTCGCCATAAATGTATTGGAGAGCATTACCATCTCTCCATGGAATTTGATTTTAGTCACATTTTTGGGTTTATACAAGGCTAGAGGGTCGTATATATATTTTTTTTTTTTTTTGGTGGCCCGATGTTGAAACCAGTGTTACCTATCCATGTCTTGAAGGTTCCAATCACCTCAGACACATCACACCAAATGAAGAGCCTCATATCTTCAACTTACCATTAGAGTCCAATGACACCTGCCATCCAGACAAAGGTCTTGAACTCTCTACCACAGCACTATGATGACATACTTCCTCACCCCTCCCGAGACAGCACTTTGACGCAGCCTTGGAACAAGACAGTGCCCGTAAACACAAACCATGTGTCTGTGGACTGCCTGTGTCAAGTGGAGGTACTTATGATTAGCCACATCCTTCAGACTCCCAAAATATCTACTGGCATCAGCTCCAACTAAGTTGGAGGTACAACAACTGCGGGGTGACTTGCTTCATTAAAGGATTGAAATGGATGTAAGGCTCTGTCATGCATCACATCACTGCTTCTATTGAAACCAGATAGGATGCCACATCCTGCTGTACCAGCACTGTACTGGTTCTACCAGTTCTCATCGTTTTGATCTGAGAATGTCAAATGCAGTGCTGTTACATGAACATTCAGCATGTGTAGTTAGATTTAATTACCACTACACTTTCAAGATGCTTTACTTCTTTTGGTCAGTGTGTAACATTCATATGTCTTGGTACCATCACACATCCACACTCCCATGCACGACAATCATGAAGGCAAACATAATGAAGCAGTTTACTTAAATAGAAACTACTTGCATCTCTTCATTAATCCATTTGTCTTCAACTCATCCCTTCTGCAGTGCAACAACTAACTAAAGGCAAAAAAGAAAAGTTGACTAAAGAAATGTATCTATGCACGTGGCAGAGTTGTTTTAATTGACTGTGCTGAGCGATGAGCCGGCTTGAAAGTGCTTTAATTTGCAAGGATGACCAAGCAACTGTAGCAACATAAAGTAAGGTAATGGACCTTTCCTCTCCAGCCAGGAAAAAAAAAAAAATCCTAGAAAAGTGACGGTGAACTGGGAGAATGGATCTCAGGAAGAACATTTAGATAAAGAAAATAAATATGGTGACTTTTTTGTGCAAGAACTTTGTTGTAAGCAAAGAGCTGATGACTGTCACCATTTTATAAAGGTATCATAAATTAGAGGCCTTCCAATATATTGCTAAGGCCAATATTTTAGACCGATACAGGCATTTGGCGACCTATCAGTGTCTGTATTAACTGTCCCTTTATGGGCCGATATAAACACTTCTAATTTTCACCCCTAAAATTCTGGGAACCAGCCACAATTGTACAATGTACCCTACCAAGCAGAAAATGCATGGACTACTTTCAAGTCACGGCTGTTCATTTTAAGTTTTACTTTTAACGTTTATCACAACTGAAGCAGGGAGCAATATTGTGCAGCGCATTTTGCTGAACAGAGCATGCTAAGCTTCTTTTAAATTATCAGTAAAATTGATAAAATCAACAATAATAAATGCTTTTCAATCCTCCAACCCGCTAACCTAGCATAGGCTATTGCCTGTAAAATTTGATACAGAACAATAAATCTAATGCAGAGTTAAACTATATGTTATATTAACGGGTGAACCCAGACTGAAAGGACTGAGATGAACAGAAACCAGGACTCAATAACAAGTTACAGTGTTTATTTACAGTAAATGGTAGAGGTGACAACAGGTGAAGTGGCTGGTTCTCCTGCAAGGCATAGGGAGCAGTTAGAAAATTGTTTGAGGAGGAGGTTGGTTGAATCTTGACAATGGGTATACTGTACTTACAGATAATTGTTGAGGTCGTAACAGGAGTTGAGGAACAATGTCCAAAACGTGAAGTGTAGTGAAGATCCATAACAGGCAGGCAAGTGGTGGTGGCACAGAGCAGCTGAAGGAGGAGGAGGAGGGTAAAAGCTTCATAGCAGAGCAGCAGGACGGCAGGTGAACTCTGAGGAGACGGACAAAAACACGAGGCATTAAGATTTAAAGCTTCTCGCAAAATCACTGGCGAGAACAATTGTACCGTTGGTAGTGAATGTCCCAGCATCTGCTGAATGGTCTCTGTGGCTTCTTATAGTCCTCCTGCTAGTAGAGCTGATGAGCTGCAGCTGCTGCCAATTAGTGTCCTGGGTGGAGGGAGGAAGAAGGCAGGCCAGAACTCCTACATGAGAATGATCAAGTACAAAGTAGATCTTGTCAGACAGTGAGGTGTCTGGAAAACGCTTGAAAAAAAAATCATCCAAGTCCTGGATGTACATTTGAACATCATCATTTACCATCGAGGTCAAACTTTTCGTAAACCTTTGCAAAAGTATGCAGATCCTTGAAAGTAGGCCTTAATATGCCTTTAGATTCTACATTGTGTTTGGAGTGTGGTGCAGAGCCGTCAGCAGATAGGCTGTTTACCACCCTGGAGGCCACCTCTACAGATGGTTTCACTTGAGTTTTGTTTGTTCATTTCATTTTGAAGATGTGCAATTTTATCATCTCTTAGCTGGAGTTTTTGTTTGAGAATGTTAATTATCTTTTTTAGCTGTTCAAGTTGTTTGTTTTCTTCTCTGAAACTTTCATTTTCCAGTTCAGGTTTACTTAACTCATCTAAGCTATGTAGTGATATATTAAGGGGCCGAGATGGTGTAGAGGCAGGGCGGCCGGCTCAGGACCGGAAGGTCCCAGGTTCGATCCCCGGTCACTGCATACCTCGTTGTGTCCCTGGGCAAGACACTTAACCCCGAGTTGCTCCCGGTAGGACTGGCTGGCGCCTTGCATGGCAGTCTACTGCTACCGGTGTATGAATGTGTGTATGAATGGGTGGATGGCTGGTACTGTGAAGCGCTCCATTTACCATTTACCATGAACATATTTCAAAATGGCACATGGAAATAACTCAAGCAATAACAAGAGTTCATAGCGAAACACATGTTGCCCATTAATATAATAGTGACCAGGCCTGGGTTTACGGCTTTGGTAAGCAAAGTGGATAAGCTGTACAGGATGGCTTCACGCACACATTTTAGCCAAGTTGCTATCCTGGAGCTACACAAAAATGCAGAAACAGAGTTGCAGTGAAGCGAAAACAGTGGAGTTTTTTGCAACTGAAACAGATTGATTGCTTGTGTTTATTGAAAAACACATTTTGAAAAATAATCACGTTAAATCTCAATATTGAGGTTAAAAAAAAAAAAAAAAATTGCAATTAGAATAGTATCCAGAATCATTCAACCCTAAATGTCAGTCATGTTTTGTTTTATTGTGTTGGTGGTGGTGGTGGTGGTGGTGGTTGTTGAGGGGGGGGTTATGTTGTCCTGATCCACACTCTACCATGAGGTGTCAGTGCTGCATCATAAAGTTGTTTCCTGCCATTTGACACCACCAGAAGATGCTTTTAGAAAAGACGTGCTGTCCTGATTAGGGCTGGCCGATTTATCGCCCCCAATTTCCTTAATTTTGGGAAATTGGAAATCAGCCAATACTTGCTCGAGAAACCAATTTTACAGATTTTTATTTTTTCATATATTTTTTTAATTTTTTAATTTTTAACATTTGTCTGAACTTCATTTATATTTCAGAGCACTACCTCATGGCCAGTTAAAACAAGTTTGTATTGTTTCTAGAATATTGTTCAAGGGTATGTTTTTCAATAAATGCGCATTGTGACCTAATAACACCTGACAGAGTTGCTTATAAAACAAAACCGGTATCGGCCAAAATTGGTATCGGCAGTAATGGATTAATGTGCAATATGTAATGTTAACAAGTTAATCTTTCTAGATTAATAGCATCACTCTTTGTTAAATAAATCAGGTCTCTCTTGTAAATGAGCCCTGAGGCTCAATGGGATTAACCTGTATAACTAAAGGTTAAATGAACATTGACAGCCCTAAAAAATAAACTTGAACACTGGTGATTGTCACTGTGTTATTTGCTCTGTCCAAACTGAGGTTATTCTGAAAGTTACCTGCAACAGGTAAGCTATTTATTGCTCATAACATTTCCACAAAACGTCCCTTGAAGATGTTTTTGAGTCTGCTGAAACATTACAGAAACATGGTGTTTATGTGTGACAACAGTACCTCAGCATGTTTCTGGACTTCTTGATGTGGAGGAGGGGACAGGCCGACGTCCTCCCTCCCTGTAATCCTCGGTGCAGTGACGTCAGCACGCAGCCTCAGCGGGGACGCGGTGGTTCCGCGCGCAGCCCGCAGTCAGTCAGTTCATCCCGGGGACGCCGCGTCTGTGCAGCTGGGGCGCAACTTTCAGCTCATCTTTACTTTCGTGCACTTTTGGGGAAACTTGTCGACGTCATGGGTAAGTCTTCCTCAGATCAAGCAGCCGAGCAGATGGATTTAGAGTTTTCCTGATGACAGCGTGGTCCAAAACGCCTGTTTTCATCTCGCCTGTTGCGTTTCACTGGAGCCAAGTTTCTCCACAAGCTGCGCAGAATGTTGACCTGATTCCAGGAGCAGCTGAAGCTGCTGGAGGAATGGGATTAGGCGGAGATTATGGAGATTCCTCCAGTCACCTCTGAGCAGGTCTGCGGAGGTGTTACTGTTAAACCCAGGTCGGCTTGTCTCCCTTCAGGAGGACAGGAAGCCCCACGCCTGGTGCGCCTTTTCATCAACATCCATTGATTGGGATTAGAACTGAGTGATCACGTGACAGTTACTGGGAGGAAGGGGATACTTGTTATTTTCTGTTTAATTTTAATTTTAAGAACGAATATTATCAACATGCCCTTGGCTCCATACCTCAAAGTAATGAAGAGCTGAGAGGCTGACATCTTTAAATGACTTCCGTGTGGACTCCCGACATGCAAACTGAATAAAAAGTTACAAATGCATAGAAAAAAAACTTATCATGAAGGTATTTTATTCATGTTCTGAACCAATCCTGCAGTATGAGACTGTAAAACTTGCAGTTATCATTTTGTCTGTTAGCAAAATAGCTAATGGACCACAGGACGGATTTTAATTGAAACTCTCAAAAATGAATCACTGGATGTTCTTTTACAGCTGTTTCACTTTTGGGGTTATAGCTGGGTTCAAGTTGTCCGGTGCTGGTAATCAACCTTAAAAAGTACAAAAAATAACTATGACTCGGTTAATTTTACTGATGTTGAACTAAATTTTGATTTGTTAGTAGTCGAGCGTAATCTCTGTTGGATGCTGTAAACACAAGCAGGTTGAGCAAGACAATTGTTTAAAACATGGACGCAAGCTGTTGGAGTCAACCCCAACTGTTAGCAAAATAGTACACAAACCACTTAATGGGCTTTAACGAAACTCTCAAGAAGTCATGATTAGATGTACATCTGCAACTGATTAAACTAATCATCTAATTCAAGATGGCTGCCACAGCTAATTAACCTAACACATAAATATCTATATCTCTGTCATTTTTACAGCTATTGAGCTCATCTTTGACGTGGTTGTAACCAGAAGTCATCTCCAACACATACTCTGAGCACTAACAGATTGCACAAGATTATTGTTTACAACTTTGGTATTCAATGTGGCAGTTGCCACGCAAAACAAAACGCTATTTTAATCGTATTTAATATTTTTATTCTGTTCTTTTGAGCTGTTTAATTGGACTCCGTCAGCGTTGTATTTGTTTGATTGCTCTGTTTGCCACGGTGCAGCTGAGGCTCTGGGGGAACGCTGTGAGAAAGTGTATCAATGCTCATTAATTCGCTCTGAAGCTCCCACAGAAGCGCCTTTGTGCTCCTAATTTGGAGCCGGTCCTTTGTGCGATCTCAGAGGCTCTTCATGTGGAGAGAGAGAGGTTCACTGAATTGCAAGTTTCATAGCGGATACCCAGCAAACTAATTCCCCACAGACCCTCATTCACTGTCTCACAGAGGATATTACTCTGCATAGCAATCAACCTTTGTGCATTGTGTGCTGGCTCAAGCGCTCATTTTATATTCAAACATCCTCCAACGCCCTCTGATTTATATATAAAACAAAGTGTTGTGCATGATGGGGACGCCTTTGGAAACTCGCGTTGCTGTAAAAGTGCCATTCGGGATCTCACGTGGCTGTTTCGTGCAAAATAGATGTGAGAACCGAACACAGATCAGCTGTGATGCAGGCCAGCCCAAAACAAACAGGATGTCTTGAAGCCGATTGTGTGCGAAGCCGTGACACGAACGTGTCATTCAGATGTTATATAACGCTCATCTGATTTGATTTTGCGAGGACCTTTATGTCACAGAAATCGTGCAAATTGGTTGAAGAGATTCATATTCATCCACAAAAGAAAGTAGTCCTCATGAGAAGACCGGTCAGTTTGGCCATGATTATTTTTCTGCTGCAGATTGCCCAAAATACAAGAACATTTTTGCAATTTTTTTGTATTTTTGACTCAACTTAAGTGTCCATAATTGGAAATCTGTTAGAAAATGAGCTTGGAACACACGTTTTCTGCACTTTAGATATTTTAATCACATGCCAAACAAGAGATTAGGTCACTCAAACTGAGAACATTCTCCTCTTTTAACCAAATCCTCATCTCAAAAAGTCAATGTTTGTTTTTTCCTTATGGAAACTTTAAACCTTCTTGTCAGCATCTTTTGTATTCACAGTGATGGCGTTGTTTAGTAGGTCATCAGCTCTAGATACAAACCAGATCCAAAGTGTTGCATCATTGTAAGTCATGTAACTGCTGGAGTTCTTATAGGCTCGTTAGCTGAAACATTAAATTGATCTTTGCCAACTTTTAAACCATCATCATCAGCTACAGATGAGCATACTGAACTGAGAAGAAGGCAGGCACATGAAACATTAAAACACGTGACATTATTCCCTTTAGTCCATGTGCTTCCCACGTCAAGGGTTCCTTTCAGGACAGAGGTGCTTTTTTTCAGCAGAACACCAGAATGGAAAGACCCTTAATCTACCTTTCAGAACTGTAAATAATCAGTTGGTTACAAATGGGAGGTTACTTTAGGAGAAAAAACAAAACAAAACTGTATTCTTAGTAATTCTTCTATAAACTGTAAGGGCAACGTCTCACTTTTTTGTGACCGCTGGAGTCAAGTTGACAACCAAAAGTTGCATGAACATTGGCAACTTTTCAACTGCCGTCTTACTGAACCCTGAGCGTTTGCAACCAGCGTCTTCAAAAAATAAGAGCCTATGAAAAGGTGTGTTTTAGGCCATGCACATGTTATTTTCCACCTTTGCTCATATCTTTCTTGGCCCACTTTGTACTCATCTTGGCGGCTGCCTCCATATTTATAATTTGAAAAGTTTTGTAAATGTTTATGAAGACAGGCAGTTTATTAATTTTTTACTCAGTTCTCATCTGTGGGTTTTTAGACATGGAGGTTTGGGGCTAAAGGCTTGGATGTGCTACATAGGGAGCTCCTACGCAGCTCTAGCTCTCTAGAATGTACAGAAAGTGAAAAAGGTTTTAGGTTCAAGACACCCACAACAAAACTGCGAAGAGTCCAAGACAGGTTTGAGCCACCGGCTACAACTCTGTGACTAAATGTGTTGTGCAGAAATTTGGACATAACCAAAAATGTAGGCAGCCAGATGCAAGCTTCTGCAACTCATGCAAACAATATTTTAGAGACTTCTTTTGCAGTTTCCCTTCATTTACTTCCAGCAGTCGCAGCCCAGTGAGATACTGGCTTAACAGATACAAATGGGTACCGATGGGCTTTAGTGGTGAATGAACTGCCCCTTTGTTTTCCTTCATCTATTAAATTGTAATCTGTGCGAACATGAAACAGTTCTATCAAAACAAACTGATCATAAATCAGTCATCAGCTGCCTTGATTTCTAAAGATTGGAATCAGCTATTGGAAAACTAATCATCAGTCTTTACAGCGATGAGTTCATGACTAAAAGAAGTCCTGTCACGACTTGATTTAATCTGGCTGTTTCTTATCTGCTGCCTGTCTTGTGCTCTTTAATGATGCACATTCCCGCTCCAGCTGAAGCAGGGTGTCTGGAAAACGTTACATCAGGGATCACTGTGACAGTTCATAGTGGGTGAACTTTATGTGCAGTGACCCCACATCCTGAGTCAGAGAAAAGGAAGGATCCACGAAACAGCAGGGGTGTTTCGTCAAGCCGCTAATCAGCAACTTGTCAACTGAGGACAGAGTGCAAACAGAGTCAGATATGAGCTTTTTTTTTTTTTCCTTCTTACTTTTATTTGACTCATGGTTCTTCTGCTTGGAGGCAAATTGGAGGTCACAAGCACATGATTCTGTTAAGATGTGCAGTAAAACACAAAATGAGTCATTGTGTTGAATCAAAGCCCATTTTAGTTGATTCCAAGAGGATGCCTTCTTTGAGTCACCAGTTCTAAAGATGGTCCAGTCTTTATTCATCTGCTAACCTTTTCAAAGTAATATCTCATGTTTATGCCACCATCAGTTACTTCCTATATTTGCTTTGCCAAAAATTTCCCTCATAATGAGGTAGTTGCCGTCATAGTTACATGATTTCCAGGCTCCTTGCCATTTGGCGACTGTACAACAGAGGAGGCCCGTACAACGCACCTCCAAAAAAGACTCCCCCTTTTTAATTTCAAGCAAGATTTCATTCATTCCCTGTTCCACTGTTTCCCTCCCCCCCATCTTTGGGAGGACTGAAGAACTAACAAGTCCTCCGACATTAAGTATTGTGACCTAAAACGAATAGAATAGTGTTACGGAATGAAAGTTTCTTGGTGGAGTTGCTTGCTCAAGCACGAGTTCGTCTGTCTTTCACCAAAAGCCAAACACAAAGCGTGGAAGACGGTATCTGTTTGCCTGGGAGCTCCTGCATGCTGGAGCTACGTCACGTGCGCAGATCAAGATTGGCATTTAAAATAACTTTGACATGCACAAGCAGCTGAGTAATGTTTTAGAAAATTGGGCCAAAGATAAAATCTGATCTTTCTCTGCAAACTTACGGGCCCGAATGGTGATTAGAGTTAGATAAATACAGTTTTTTTTCCTCAGTTTTACATTCCATAAGCACTAGTTTGGGTATGCAGAGCAAAATAACGTGCTAGCAGCAGTCTGCATCAGTGTTTTGTTCACAGTCATGTGATTGTTCCAGAAGGCCTGTGGGGAAATAAAGGGAAAGAGACGCTGCTGCAGCTGATGAACATTTGCACACTGATCTAACAGGCATTCAGTCGTGTTGCAGCGGATTTAGCAATCTGTACAGTTCCACGTGGCAATGGTTTTGACATCACAGATATGACTAAACCAATAACGGCATTACATGTACTTCGAATCCGATATGTATTCATTGATAAAACTATCAATGATTTCACAGAACGGACGGTTCAGTGCATCAATCGGTGCTCGACTCGGTTATACTCAATTTGCCTGTGGTCTTGATATTTAGAGCTATAGCTCATCTGCTTGGGTTTAATCAGAAAGTTTACTCAAAGAAATCACACTTTAAGGTCAAACTAATTTCATAAATTGGGTTTAAATGAGGAGCAAAGCAAAAGTTAAAGTGCTGCTAAAGACTGAAGCTATTACACCTACAAGTCAGTTCAGAAAACAGATATCGACACCGATGCTGACTTCTTTTGTTTTGTTGCTAGTTTTAGGCTATTTTTTAATGTTTGAAAAACCTTTCCTATCACCATGAGTTCCAAAACCACAGAAACATGAAACAAGTAGTGACACAAAACCAGGTCATAAATAAAAAAAAAAAATCTGGTGACAAGGGTAGGATAAAGCCAGAAAAGGTAAAACGGGTAAAAACTGCCTCGTTGTTTTTGTGCTTTCTAACAGAAAGTAATGGTGAGCATGCTTGAAGTGAGCCGCTGTGCCATTATTTCTTAATATCTCAGTATATCACAGGTAAGCAACAAACCAGGAGAGTTTTTAGAAATAACCTTGGAAAAAGTTTGTCTGATTTTCAAGGCTTAGGCCCTGTTCACACCAGATAGTTTGTTGCATTTGCACGTCTCATCCACATGAAAAACGAGTTGTCACCATTACACTAGAAAAAAGCTAACGATAAAGCAAAACTGGTAAATGATGCCATGTCAGAATGTTATTTCTTTCTTTTATATTGGCACCTACTGATGCAGCATAGTTATATCATCATTTGAAGAAAAATAAATGTGTTGCTGGAAACCATTTATTGAAATGGAGAATAAAAGACCATATTCTAGTTTAGGCATATTTTTAAAATTCAGATGGACTTTAAACCATAGGAGTGCTTCACATGCATACTGTAGTAATAAACAGAAACTTTCACTGTGCCATCAAGTGTAACCATGTGGAAAAAATTTAAATATTTCCGTTCTGTCACATCATATTCAGTTGCAGGTCATATGACTTTTGTTTAAACTCTCCAACCCCATGAATCATTATTGCTTACAAACCTTTTAGTGTGAATTAGGGGTGCACCGATTGCAGTTTTTTGGCCGATCACCGATCACTGATTTCTACAAAGTCTGACTTGCCGATTCCGATTTTGGCCGATACCGATTTTGTTTTATAAGCAACACTGTTAGATG
>JAVCKU010000150.1:15381498-15393383 GCA_032273985.1 Hypsolebias coamazonicus | reverse complement strand
AAACAACAAAACATTCCTCGTAAAATGATCAAGTACTAGACTGTAAATGGATGAAAAATTAACAAAAGGTTTGAAAAGTCCCTCCCCACCCACACACCCCAGTTTTTTTTGATAGCCCACTAAAAGCCTGAAGAAAAATGGAACAGGACCGCTTATAAAGATTTCAATAAAGTTTAGGTACTTTGAAGCAAATGTAACAAAATAAGAAATGACTTAAGACTTATACACAGTGCTGTGTAAATGTAATATCAAGCTGCAATTTCTATAACATATTTTTTGTTTTCTGTTTTGGATAGGTTGCTTTGAGTGCTGCATCAAATGTTTAGGCGGAGTGCCTTACGCATCACTGGTTGCTACAATCCTCTGCTTCTCCGGCGTAGCCCTGTTCTGTGGATGCGGCCATGTGGCTCTCACTGGCACTGTGACCATCCTGGAAACCTACTTTTCCACGACCACAGCAGACCATGCCATGCTCACTGATGTGTAAGTCATCTTACACACTCCATGCATGCTACATGAAACACATCCATGCAAGATTTATTTCCCCAACGTCTTCATAGAAACAAATGTTCTTCCAGGTTTCCATCACAATAAAGACAAGTCCAAACGCAATACGTACAACACTAATAAAGCAGGCTCTGTTTAGGCTATTTTTAGTTAAAAAAAGTCTCCCACATTCACCTTAAGTACATTCCTAATATGGAACTTTTTACAGCACATCCATTTGTCTAGACAATAAAACAGGAACGACATCAGAGTGGGCTGCACATGTGTTTAAAGTTGGTGTGGATCCAGATGCACTGTTTAATTTAAGCTGTCCACAGAGGTAGTCTGTCTTTTGGTGGAGGGTTTCCAGAGACATGCATCACCTGTGATCTCCACATGTGGACTTGCATCCATCTACATCTCTTAATTTGATCACGGCCATCTGTTCATGGTTAACAACCCAATATATTTGCGTTTTAAGGAGTTGCATAGAAAAGAACCATCTGCAGCCATTTTCCCCACAGCAAACAGCAGTGTGCCACGCTAGGATCAGTTTCCATGTGTTTTTTTTAATCCCATAGCAAACAACAATGAAGCCTGACTGTGACATTGCTCTTTAACAGAATACAGCTGATGCAGTATGTCATCTACGGCATTGCTTCATTTTTCTTCCTGTATGGAATCATTCTGCTTGCCGAGGGCTTTTACACAACCAGCGCCGTCAAGGAACTGCACAGCGAGTTCAAGACCACCATCTGTGGACGCTGCATCAGTGGAATGGTATGTTAACACAACCACACCGACTTTATTTTTTTTTTTTAATAACACATGCTTGAAAAAGGTCCTAAAGGGATGTCCCATTGTAAAAGAGACTATGCTGTAATGAAATTAGATTAACATTTAAATTCTAAAACTGTATTGTTTGGTTTTCTACGCAGTTCGTGTTCCTCACATACATCTTGGGTGTGGCCTGGCTCGGCGTGTTTGGGTTCTCAGCGGTGCCAGTCTTCCTCTTCTACAACATGTGGTCTACCTGTAATGCTATGAAGTCTCCGATGGTCAACTTAACAACCATAGACTCCATCTGCGTCGATGTCCGTCAGTACGGTAAGAGAACGACACTTTGTCCTAGAAAATTTCCACAAAATGCCTCATAAGGTTTGACATCCTGCCTAATTCAAGAGTTTCTTCTTGTGTACACACATTGTCGTCATATTCTTAGTTTGCAATGTATAGTTTTCATCATAATCTGAGGTCTCTGTGCTTAAACAAAGAAAAACTTCCAGACATTTTGCAGCTCCTTTCACAAGCTGCTTAAAGATACGTGTATCTTCAAGTGTGAAATCAGTGGAATGTTCCAGTGAGTTAGTAAAATGTCAATATTTCTTTTAGACTTTGTTCTCTGTGAACGTTATCTCAGTAGACTGTATCTCAAAGTTTGTTTTCATATGTTTTGTCATCACTTATGAGACAAAAGCAACTTTTGAGTACAAAATAATGCCTTTATTTGTATTGGTGCAGGCATTATCCCGTGGAACGCCACTCCAGGAAAGGCCTGCGGATCCACACTTGGTGACATTTGCAACTCCAGTGATGTAAGATCCTGTTTCTGCTCAATACACATCACAGTAGGGGTGTGCTGCACAGGATATGGCACACCAACATTGTTGAAAATAATTAATCATTCATTTTAATTCTCATTTTTCAGTTCTACCTGTCCTATCACCTGTACATCGTAGCGTGCGCTGGTGCAGGAGCCACTGTGATCGCCCTGGTAAGATCACCTTTAATTTCTTATTCTTTTCTCCTTAGTTTGTCTTTGCATGGTTTTTATCAGCAGATCATGTGTCGAGTGTTCCTCTTTTCATTCGTATATGGTTTATGTAGCCACACTGAAGGTGATTAGACGTTGACTTCTTCTCAACTCCATTTGCTGTTCACCATCTGCTTAGATGCATATGGGTCGGTTTGTAATTGAGGATTGCTGGGTTAGTGCACAGAATGACCTTATAGTTTAGATTTCATAGAATTATTTTACAATCAAAGCTAATTTTAAACAAAAATTCAGTAGGCATTAAATTGTGAGAAATTAGTAATGATTTTTACCATTTCACTGTTAAAAAGTAGTCACTTTTAGGCAGGAGCCAGTATGAGATAACTTTAATATTAACATTTAATACAAAGAAATAACGTTTACTTTAGCTATAGCTTCAACATATAGTATTACTAGACACAGGACAGAAAGCTGGAAATTGAAGTCACAAAAAATGAGCGCCTCTAGTAGGTTGGTTGTGTCATCAACATAAATAAAGATGAATGACGTGTTTAACCTCCACTGTAGAGAACTGTAGTCAGAACGTCAGTATTTTGGGGTGCTGCCATGTTGAAACTTTGGAACTAATCTGCACATTTGAGACGTTAGCCTTGTACCATTGAGCCCAAATCCTGTTTACCGGTACATACACTCCCACCGCACTAACAGGCTGTCACATTATCAAGCACTGTGTAACATGACACCTTTGTTTAAGCCTTGAATAACTAATTTAAACTACCGGTAAATGTACAAAAAATACATATTTGAACACAAAGCAGGAAGATAAGAACTATTTAATCTGACACATAGAAACATTATCTGATGTGTATTTTTAATTTATTTATTTTTGTCAGGAAAATGTCCCATTCACTTACATGGTGGGGTGGGATTTAAAATAAATTACTGTAACAAGCAACTGGGAGGCATTCATCCTTTGTGGCTTCATCTTCTGGCTTCCCGTCTTATGTCTGGTTATAATATGCGTTGATGTGAAATACCTAAACGAGAACATAGACTAAACATCAGCTAAATGTAAATGAAGTTCTAAATTAAATATACTTGTTTGTTTAAGAATCAATACTTCTCAGCCATTTGTTACTTTGTAAAATAACATTGGGAGTCCAACAAGCTCATGTGTGGTAGTTAGCAGGGTTTTAGCTAAGCAGGAAGTCTGCAGTAGTTAGTTCCACCTGTTGAAACTTACAGCTTTTTGCACATACAGTACTTTTCTTTTTTTTAGACTATTTTAATGAGTGATGGGTAGTGCTTCTAATAGTCATGTCATGACAGTGTGTGCTTGTTCCTAGCAAAAAACAAACAAACAACAACAAAAAAAAACTAAAAAAAAAAAACATGGTGGGAATTTTTAGGGGGGTTGTTCTCTGTCAACCATTGCACACATAAAAGTAACTGTTAGAAATAGGTGGTACAGTAGTCCCTTGTTTACGGTGGTGGCTCCGTACCCTGAAGCCCTGTGATAAACTATGGACAAACCGCATAGTAGGAATAATAGTATGTATGTATAAATGCATTTTAAACCCTTCTCTTGCAATAGTCTAATGTTTCTAAAATTTAAACGCTCTAAAAGAGCACAGAATGTCATGATTTCAGCTCTCTGTTATCTGCTAGCGCTCTTGGCCACGCCCACTTATCCGCTGCAGAGCAGAGATCAGCTGATCATCTGCAGGATGAAGCTTCTCCTGCAGCTTGGGCTGCACACAGGTGCTAAATAATTAGAAATTACATGCCAAACATGCGGCTCATCCATCACTCAGCCAGTTGTGTGTCTTGTCTAATCTTACTTTGAAAAGCCGCGATAGAACAAGTCAGTGAAAAACCAACCGTGAAGTAGTGAGGGACTACTGTATTCCATTTTTTTTTAAGTATAAACTGCAGATATGATGGGAATTTTTAGTGGTTTTGATTCTTAAAACCATGTTTTACCTTGAAACCAGACACCAGCCCATGTCTAGTCACTCTACTGACCTGTGGTTTATTTTATCAGTGAGAAGGATGTCAACAGCATGTGCTCTTACCACCTTTTCTGTTCTCTTCCACCAGCTGATCTACATGATGGCTACCACTTATAACTTTGCTGTTTTGAAGTTTAAGAGTCGGGAAGACTGCTGCACTAAGTTTTAAACTGGTTTATGAGCACAGCGCCACATTTGACTGTGCTGATTAGAGACAGAGAGAGACCTTTGCCACTGACAACAAACAAGTAAAAAAAAAAAAAAGAAAATATAAGAGTTTACATCTCTCCAATAGAATCCACATGCCATGTAAATAGCTGATTGTATGACTCTTTTCGCAATTGGTATCCAGAAACTTTGCTTGTCCAAGTAGTATAATTCTTCTCAGAGTGAGGTGATGCTTAGATGACGGAAGATTTAAAGGAAATGTGCAGAGCTAGAACGTCACAGAAAATATTTATATTCACAACGTGCATAGCTGGGTTTGTCCAGCACGAAGGCATTAGATGGACGAGTAAATAAGATAAGGACAACAAAAGCAGTGTTTAGCATGCAGCGTCACGCCTTGCTTCAGCCAAGTTCAGTCAGTTTGTGCAAGAACCTCAGAGGCACATGCCAAAAGTAACTTTAAGATGCTTAAAAATATCTTTAATGGCCTTGATCACAACACAGAATGCTCGTTTAAATACACGCAGCATCTGTGACGTTAATGCATGTGAACATCTAATGATAAATAATTGAAGATGTTCTCAGGTTTAATCATTCTTGTCACCGGATTAGCAGTATTGGTGAAGATAATGTCTTAGCAATATACTATAGATTTGTAAAAAATAGTGTGATGTTTTTGATTTATGAAACCCGGTGCCAACTCTTACACACGCCACCATCAGTATCGTTGTAAAATAGTGCCTATTTTAAACTGAACTAAAAAAATACTTTCACCACTGTGTTATACTGATGAGTATTATATTATGTTGTGTATTGTAGAGTTCAAGGTAACTCCACCTCCCTTCAGTAGTGTAACTTGATAAAGGTTAAAGGTTAGGCCAGTACAAGGTGTAAACTCTTGCACGAGGCCACAAGTCTCATTTTAATTTCACATCTTTTTATAAAATGAAAAATATTTTGCAGTAGCGTAAAAGCTTTTTTTAATTTCAGAGATGCTGATGCTTTTAGGATGACGGTTTCATACAGTTTTATTTCAAAGTCCCATAAAAAGAGCAGTTTTTAATTTTAACACAAAGCTTGCATGCTTACAGTTTTCAGGACTTTTTTAATGGTTACTTATACTTCATTTTTCATATATTTAATGTTCTTTAAGTTTTACAAGACTGTAGCTTTTACTTTCTATATAAAATAAACAATCTTTGTTTACAAAATCACTCCTTTTGTGGTGTTTTTTTCGTAAAAATCTTACGGCGTTTTGAAGCACAGTCGAGTTTACAAAGTGAGGAGTTTCACGCTTCGCACTAACCTCCTCCAGCTAAACGACGCTTGCATGCATCACCTCTGGCTTTTTTTCCATCATTCACTTTTCTTGCCAACAAAAAGTTTCCTTTAGTTCTTTGCAAATCCTAAAATGTTTATAATATCTGTTTCAGTAATGTCTTTTGTCACATGGTATATTTCAAAGCCTAACTTTTTGTTTGTTGACGTCCATGATTTGACTTTAGCTCTGATTTCCTGTAGCTTGCTTTGACATGCTCACTGGCCATCCACCTCACCCTTCTCTTCCAGATCCACTTCCTCATGATTCTCTCAGCAAACTGGGCCTACCTTAAGGACGCCAGTCACATGCATGCCTACCAAGACATCAAAATGAAGGAAGAGCGGGAGCTGCAGGACATCACCTCACGCTCAAAGGAATGCCTCAATTCCTACACATAAAAGGATACTACACTAAAAACGACACATTCTCACACATACAGGGACACTCGCACACTGTGGCCCCTTTGGACCAAGGCGACTTCGCTAAAATAACCTGCCAGCTGCGTACTCTGCAGTACTAACCCGGCTCCTAACAAACTAATACAGAAGTGGTGCTTTTTGCACTAACTCACCAAGAACTATTTCACTGCTTCTACAAACATGCTGACTTTTTGTGTTTATTTTTTTTTTTTGTGGCAAATACAGTGTTCTGATATTCATGCTGTTGTTCTTCTTTTACCTTTTCCACCACCAGATTTCTCTGGTGAAGGTTGATGTTGCACTATGCTTATAAAGCTCAGAACAGCCGTTTGCTTTATGAACTGTTTCACTCTTCCCCCCCTCATTCCTTTATGTTTGGGTTTCAACAAGGGAAAACCATTTTAATTTGGCAGTTTTCTCCCTATAAAAAATGTAAATGTCATAAACAAGAAGGAAGCCCTTACATCTTGGTTAGCACCTTGCGCTCTAAGATACAAGTACAGTAATGTTCATACAAGGCATCCAAAACCAAGTCAAAGTAAGGCTGTGCTGTACTAAATGTCATACATAAGCATTAAATTGCTTAACCATCTTGGTAAAGCTGTTATTTCAGTGTTTTTCATTCATTTTTAAATCCATATTTTGTTGACGTTACTCTGAACAACAATGGCCTACATTTCCTCTACCTCAGGTGTGCATTAGACTTTAAAGCAACACAAACCACTTTTCTTTGTAAAGAAGTGTATTTTGATAATAAAACACAAAGATATTGGGTAAGACTTAGCCTCCGAAGCTAGTCTCTCACCGTTTTCTTGAACAAAATCTTTTACAACACTTCCATGAGAACTTGTTTAATACTGTGTCTTTTACCAATAAGCAAAATTTAGGACGGATCTATAAAAACATTGAGAAATAAAGACAAACAAAAGAGAATCAAAGTTTGCCACTGAAGAGACTGAAACCACACATTACAAAAATAGTTGTTGTAGTAATTGTACAATTAAAATTTAGACTTTTGAAATGTTCCACAATAAAAAAGAAACATCCCATGTTTGCTGCATTTAATGCAATTAGTTTAAAGCAGTGTTATGATTGTAGTGTTTTGTCATTGTAAGAATGGAAGCCTCGTATATTTTCTAAGTTGCATTTGTTTAGTTAGCAATTTTCATACTGTTGAAATAATTACTCATTTGTTATCTTGTTAGCTGAGTTAGAAATAACTTGTTTCATTTGTTGCATGAAGACAGCTGTTTCCACAGATGTGGTTTACTGACATCAGAAGCAGGCAGTGTTCGTCTTTTTCCTTTTTTTCTAACTTAGTTCCTTTTTTATAGTTGATTATTGTTTGCGACCTATTTTAGTTCAGTTTTATTTGTCTCAGTGTGCATGAGGTTTCTATAAATGTAAATAAAGGGCTTCCTCAGTCACCACCTGTTTAAAACCTTAGGCATAATAAAATGTCCGTTTTAGCCAAAGTATGGATATCAATGCTGTCCAATTTGTTAAAGAATATCTTTGTGAAACTTGGTTAAAAATCATCTTTATTGTGGGATAAGCATAAAGCAGAACCGAAAAATAAAATGTTTTTAAATTTACCAAAAAGCTGTCCATAATCACCATGGCAACCTCAATCAGCCAACAAGAATCCCGTCTGACTGGAAACATTTTTATGACTCAACTCAGCTGTCCTGATGACTTTTTGTTTCTCATTTTTTAAATAAAAATACAGCAAATAGTTGTACTTATTGTGTGTGTGTTTATTTTTCAGTTTACAGCGGATAAAAATGCATTTAATTGTACAATCAGTTAAAAACACATAAAAATGCTATGTCTTCACACTTTACAAGCAGATTTCCAACGATCGTCTCACCAGAAATCATCTTCGTCCTCTTTGAGTGAATACGCTGCAATGCTGGGGAGAAAAAAGCCCAACTGAGTTAATAAATGAAACCCTTAAGAGGAAAAACACAAAAACCCAGATACAGAATGGTATTTTTAAATTAACTAAATGTAATTCCAGAGCAAATCACATCGTCATGAAGATTCCAAATAAAAAGCTCACAAAAGCAATTAAATCCTGATCATATTGGGAAAGGATTATGTAGCTTTTCTAAAGTAACAGCATAGCTTTGAAGTAGGAGACGAACTGTTTTATTCATAAAGAAGTAATGAGTTTATTACAGAAGACGGCTTGTTGAAAGGATTACCTTTCCTCCTTCTCCTCAGATAAACTCTCGTCCTCAGGGCTCATTCTTCCCGCTTCCTGTCTGTCAGGATTCTTAAACAAAAAAGCCAAACACTCCGGTAAAAGTGTTTTAAAGAAGCTTCTGCCAAACGTGTGTGCAACTCACGCTCTGCTTCTGCTTCGCTCTTCCTTCAAGAACCATCTTCATGTACTTCTCCAGAGGATTTTTGCCTTTTGACTCTTCCTTCAGCTCCTCATCCTCTCCTGTCCCAACCTCTTCTTCCTTTTCTGGTTGCTCCGTCTGTTGCAGCAGCTGATTGGACAGAGTGAATGTTTATCTAAGGTTAACTTGTTCAATAAGTAAAGAAAATGTATTTTAAGAGAGATTTGTGTCTAATAGTTGTCACCATTTCTCGCTCCAGTTGTTCCAGTTCTTGCCGCTCTCGCTCCTTGGCTTCTTCCAGCTCCCTCTGTCGTCGCTCTTGTCTTTCTTTTCGCTCTTTTTCCCATGTTTGCGCATCCTCTTTCTCCTCTTCTGTCCTGGCGGCGTTATCTGAAGCCTGGGGAACCTCTGGAGACATACGGAGTAACACACTGGTTCATATTTTATTTTAAGATGCAGCAAATGCCAACAAATGGTCACAATGTAAGATGAACGACAGACTGGCATCGTAAGAATGAGGCCATTCAGCTCACCACCTGAGCCCAAAGATCATGATCATTACTGTTGGGACAAACGACTCACCCTCCTGATCGTGCAAATTTATTGGGTCTTCTGGGAGGTCCCGAGTGAGGGGGCTGGGGGTGACATCGGGGGCCTCCTCGGAGAGAGGGACAGCAGTGTCCAGGAGAAGTTCTGGAATGTGGCCGGGCTCTGAAGGGAGACGCACACAAAGGAGGCCTTTATGCTCCACCATAATGCAGCCGAGCCAGAGGAGCAGCACAGAATACATAATCAGCTGTCCTTCATCTTCACTATTGTGCACGGCCCCTGAAGGGACGTGTTGGAGGCCAGTCACCCACATATAAAAAAATAAAAGTCTTCAGTACCGGACATGATTCATTACATCAACAAATATTAATAAAACAACAAAAAGAGCCTTTTTTTCCTACAATTTGCAAACATTTATTACTGACCAACTGCAGGCGCAAAATGAACACTTCAGCACCACTAACGTCCTGTGCAACTATACGATGCACTTCTCTGAAAGGATGCATATGATGGTTTTGGTTTAGAAGAGGCAGAAAACTCAAGCAGAAATCCAACAAACTGAGGAAAGGCAAATGGACTTTTTTTTTTTAATTAAGACTATCTGCAAAGTCTGAAGCTTAATCTCTGCTTGAAACCATATATTTCAGTTTATAGTTTAAGTCCTTGGATGTGCAGCAAAATGACTTCAAGGATCAAAAACAGAAGTCCAGTTTGGGATTCAGTTTGTTAGGGTAAAACATTTTCAGGATGACAGACTCTACAACAATTTTTTTTTAAACTGCTGAGGAAGTTAGGACATCTCTGTCCCACTGAGACAGGCCAACATCATACAGCAGATCTGTGAAGGTACTTTGTGAGCAAATGCATTCAAAAGCAAAACTCCACTTCCACATGAGGAGCTGACATTGCCAGAATGGAGAAAACTCAACAGAAGTAAAACAAACTTAAACTAAGTCTCCTATCTGTCGGCAACACGGTGCTGAAAAATGCACGCCGACATGTTTGTGCTGCTGCTTCATAATACCTGACGATTTTCCTGTGAGGTCTTCAAGCTTGATCTTCTCAGGCTGCGGGGAGGACTCTGAGCTGGAGAACATGGGCTGTGATTTGGATGGACTGAAAAGCAGCAGACATGACAGTGTTAGTATTCAACACCATTAAATAAAAGACGAATGCTGCAGCGTCCTTGCCGAAGTCGTGGCAGATGGTACCTGGGCTGCTCTCGTGCTGTGCTCTTGAGCTGAGGGCTCTGAGGTAAACTGAGCTCAGGAGAAAAATCACTGGCGGTGCCCGCCTCGCTGAGAGGGGCATGAGAGAACTGTCCATCAGGCAGCAACTTCGGAAACACCACCGGAGACACAACTGCCTCTAATATAGAACATAATGAAAAAATGATTAAAGAAAAAGTCTAAGCTGGTAGATTTAAGAAGCACTGTGAACCTCCATCTAAATTATTTAGCATTTTTTCTGACAAATTTTCAAATAAGTCTTGTGTTAACTTGTTTTTGAAACGATACCTGCTGCATTTTCCTCTCGTTTCCTCCTGGACGTGGACCGCGATGTGCAGGAAGCTTGTTTAGATGAACCAGAACTTTCACTCGGAGTTTTTTCATCTCTTGGTGGTAAAGATTCAGCCGGCGAATGATGACCATAATCAGTAAAAACTGTCGTGTGGGGCTGGTTGTGGTCTTCTGAAACAGTAACTCCTAGCTGTGCAGACAGGAGGGCGATTTGGGAATCATGGGAAACCAAGGTGGGGGATTTAACGCGTTGAGGAGAACGTGGTTTGAGTAAAGTTTTGTGTTTGTGTGTTAAATGGATGTATGACTGCTGAGGGTCTTGTTTTCTAGGAGGAAAGCTGGGGGAATGGGAGAGATGTGCTTGTGGGGAAAGGGTTTTTGGGGGAAGCATGTGTGAGATGCTGGAGTGCACTGCCCTCTGCTGGTAGCTCCGATAAGCTTCCTCCAAGACTTCTGCCTCCTTCTGCAGCTCCTGGATCCGAGCCTTGGCTTCTGCCACGAGCTCCATGTCAGAGTCAGAAGGATCGCTCCAAAGTGACATGTGTCCTCTCGAGGGTCCACCTGCTTCACAAACACCATCATAATCCACCCTGCCTCTCAGCAGAGCTCTGTCCACGTAGACGTCCGGAGGAACCAGCTTGTCGGCGCTGAGCTCCAGCACGGAGCGATCAACAAGAGAGGGCTTGGGGTTACGCAGCACTTCGTTTTCAAGAGCTGTCGTGATCAATTGAATCGCACAGAGGAAAGAGGACAAACAAACACAAAGGGGTGTTGAACTCTAATACAGAAGAACAACCACCATGAAAGATTAGAGGAAAAAATGTAGCTTAACAATTATCTAAAAACATGCAGATTTCATCTACAATACAAACTGTCTGTTGCCTATTTTTTTATTAAATTACTTCCAATATTAATAAAAAAGGACACTAGGAGCATATTTGACAGAAGTCAAATATTTTACTTGCAAAAATTAAAAGACTTACAAAACAAAATACTTTGAATAAGAGGTTCTTTGTAGTAAAAGCTGGAGTTTACCACACACACATATTGTAAACATGCATAACTTAAGCTGACATCATTAGAAGGGTTTACCTACAAACCGGATTCCAAAAAAAAAGTTGGGACATTAAAGAAATTGTGAATGAAAACTGAATGCAATGATGTGGAGATGACAAATGTCAATATTTTATTCGTAATAGAACATAGATGATAGATCAAAAGTTTAATCTGAGTAAATGTAACATTTTAAAGGAAAAATATGTTGATTCAAAATTTCACAGTGTCAACA
>JAVCKU010000150.1:15315700-15326761 GCA_032273985.1 Hypsolebias coamazonicus | reverse complement strand
ATGACGTCATCGGGTGCCGTTCGTAAGTCCGGAGCGCCGCAGGTCGAGGGAGCCGTAGGTCGAGGACCACCTGTATTTTTTTTTTGGAATTTGATACCAGTCAGAAGTGATTCTAGAATCTGCCCTGGTGCTTAGCCCCCCGTGTTGACTCTTGGCTCTTGGTTTGAATAACATGTCAGAAGCATTTGTAATGTGGGGTGGGGGTCTAGGGGTTCTCCACCAGAACATTTTGAATAAAGTAGATGCCATTTTCTGCATTCTGGTGTATTTTCACAAGTTGTTAAACATCTACGTTTACCTACATAAGTAAACACTAGATCCAATAATTATTTTGGAAAGCATGACACAACAAGAAGCTAATATTAAACTAATATTACTACCTGTGAAATACATATTTATACTAATACATCCTACTTGCACTGTTCTATTCTACCTTGTTGTTATGTTGTTATATACAGTACTATATTTCTTTTGGACCTTGTTAATATATCTATTTTTCACATTTTGTAAGTTATTTTGTACTTTTATTGAATGCTTTAGTTTTTTTTTTTTTCATGTCAAATAGTTTCTTCTCATTTTGAACATTTCATTGCACCGATGACCTTGTATTAACTTGCATATGACAAATAAACAAACAATACATAACTAGAAGTAGCCTGACCAACAGCTCTCCTTGTATGAATAGAGCAGGCTCCACTCCTCTCAAGGATCTTAACACCCCCCCACCCCCCCCACCCCAACCCAAACACACGCACGCACGCACGCACGCACGCACGCACACACACACACACACACACACACGCCTTTCCAGCACCTGCAGGTAAGGGGCGTTTCATTTCAGGACTAATTAAGAACACCGAATGGTCAGTTGCTGACGAGCCAACTGGATTAATTGACAGGTGGCCTCAAGGATCAGACTCGTGCAAAAAAAAAAAAAAAAAAACCCAAAAACATAGATTTTACTGACCCGTTTGTGTCATCATTTATTCCAAATTTATTCAATATTTTGGTGAATTGAAGGTTTGAGAACTAAGCTTCCTTACAAAATCATAATTATATTTTTATTTTTATTTTATTGTTTTCAGAGGTGTTGAGTTAAAACTTAGGGGTGCTTGTGCACCCCCACTAAAAGTGTCTAAAATCACCACTGGTATTAGAAAAATGTAACATGTTATGAGGTGGTAATAGACTAGGGAGTGTAACAGACACTAATAAAAAATAAGTGAGAGAAGAATTTTCAAAAGTTTAATTTCTTTATCGATGTTGACAAAAATAACAAGAAAGTACTTAATATCCATGTGTAAATAATTCATTAAAACAAGTGATTCAACAAATGAAAAAAAGTTGTACGCCTTACAGTAATATTTTAACATCTTGTTTTGTGCAATGATTTGTTTAGAACTTTGTATAGCGTATGCATTTCTCCAACATAATATAATTTTGTACAGTTTATAAACAAGGTACGCGTATAATAATAATAATTTACATCTCTTCATATAATCAATAAACCATTAAAATAATCCTTATTATATAATATTAAATAATATACTTGAGCGGGAGGTCATTAGTGTTTTTTAATAGAGGGCTTTATATAATCTCTTTAAAACTTTAATTCATATAATTTCATAGATTCTTTAGATAATAAAATATTGTATAGACAAGGCGAGATTTTTTTTTTTTTCACAGCAATTCACATTGGGTTTTGAAACCCATGTCCCACATGTATGGCTTAAAAATCAACAATCAGAAGAAAACAACAGTTTTTTGTTGAGCAGTGTTTCCAGAGAGTTGGTTAGTGTGTTTATAAGAACAGAAATGGTGGCAGAGTAATGTATCAATGCATTCACACTTTGGTCATCGGGGGAGCCCCCTGCAGCCACCTCAGCAGCTTTCAGCAAACACACGTAGTTCATCACAACCTCGTCCACCTTCGCTACCACCTCATGGCGTTTGCTCTCACCGCTCAGGACCTCCACTAGCGACATGCAGGCTTGCGCTAAGCAACACAGCGTGTGGAAACTGTGCGTCAGGGTGAGCAGCAGCTCCTCTGGGCTGCTGTACTCCGTGGCCATCTGACTGCAGGCGGAGCTCAGCGTTTTGGCCTGCAGTGAAAGCAGCTGGGAGAGCATCTCCATGTCAGCCTCACTGACCTCAGATACGTCACCTTTGGACCTATGTCTCACACTGCAACGCAACACACTGATCATATCTAAGGCATCTTTCCGTGCAAGTGCAAATCCTGTGTGAAGGCTATAGGTTTTTCCCTTCATTGAATTTATATAAGCTAGCCTGTCTTCGAGACCCATGGTGCTCACAAACGAGGGCACGGTGCTTTCTTCCGCTTTGCAGCCTGCTTTCAAGGCCGCAGTTTTCTTGCGGCTGGAAGAAACGGAGCTCTCAGAGAACAGGACGTGTGAACCCACTGCTTTATCTTCATCGCTACCTTGAGCATTTGAAGCTTTCCTGAGGAAGCAGTGACTGAACGGCCCACGGCACCTCCACGTTCCTGCGTCCGACCTCGGAGCTGTTGACTCCAGCAGCAGCAGTGAGACTCCTGCTTGCAGTCGTCTTCCAGTCGAGTCGGAGGCGACTGATCCCTGGGACAAGCTCTTGGGTAAGGTTTTGGCAAAGAACCCTCTCTGCTCTTTTTGGGGATCTTGAGACTGCAGATTCGGACCACCAACCTTTCCTGTAATTGTGGCTTTGGTCTTTCCTATCAGTGCTTCCAAGCTCTTGGAACCTGGCATTAAGGTGCTCCAGCTCCTTTTGAGCATGTGAACCCTGTGCGGCTTCCTGAGGCTGCTTGTTGCCAGGTCACATGAAGATAAGTTGGGCTCAGGGCTGGCCAGTGTTACCTCGCTGGGCTCTGTGCTACTTCGTAAAGATAAAGGTGACATGATAGTGGAGGTGGTACTGGTCTCATTACAGAGAGTGAGAGATGACTCTTTCCCAGTCTTCTTCAGCTGTGTGCAAGCTACACTAGGGGTAGTAGGAAAACAGAGAGAACCGTTACGTATCAAAAGGATTCTTTTCAAAAGTATTTTATGCAAACAAATCATCTAGCTTGTTTAGTTCTGTGTAAAACAACAAAAATTAATAGAATTTTCAGCAAAAACATCAGAACTCCACTCTTCATTAGAACATCTCATCTCATTCAGTTTTTCACACAATATAAAACAGATTTACTGGTTATGTTGCGATTTAAAATAAATAGACAAATAAATAAGGTCTCTTCAAACAGAAAATAGTAAATCATCAAACATTTAGGCTACATGGCTCCAGACTATCATCTGCTTGAAAATGAATTTTGTTCCAAGCTAAAATAAGACTTGAGAGGTCTGCTTTTAAGAAACTGAAGGAGCAGCGGGGAAATGGTTTTATGAGCATTATTGTAGTGGATCAAACGTTTCGCCTTTATCCCCTTGTGCAGACGTGCTTTTTCCTTTTGTTCTCGTGATGTTTTAGTTTAAAATACAGCCCTATATACAACCCTGCAATCCTATACAGCTCTAAATACAACCCTTTTATTTTCAACATGTGGATTTCTTTTATTCATGCTGTTTCAAAATGTAAAAGCAGCATTTCATTTGACCATTTTTGCTCTCAAGTGCCTCAAAACTCATATTTAACATAAACAAAGGACCATGGTCAGCAGTCATTTAATAAAGTTTGGTTTCACTTTCAATGTACTTTCTGGGACTTTTTTTGGATCTTACTTTTTTGTGTGTCTATAATTATCCTCAGTGGTTGAGCTAAAATATGAATTATTTGCCACACTTTCATATTACACAATAAATTTGATGATGATTTTAATATCTTTATCAAGATAGCAACACTGGTTTGTAACAAATATTTTCATTAGAGAGAGATAAAGTCACAAACAGACTTGAGAAATAAAGTAAGTAGTCCTCCCTTTGATGGTATCTAGAAATGCACAATAGTCTGGTTTTATAATCACATTAGGGAACTCACTCAGCACCGTGAATGTGGAAGATAGTTGCAGTGGTAATATTTATTAAAAGTGATTCTAAGCATCAATAACTCCAAATATTTACAAATGTTAAGATTAGGATAGTTTCTTAAGAAAATTAAAAACTTCCCACAACCCGTTTGTAGACCATCCAACAGTATTTTTCTCCAGCTTCAGCTAAATTCTTGCGTTTTATTTGCCAAATATACCAGAAAAGTTGAAGCTAATTGTTTAAGGACAATACATTTCTGGATGCCGCAAGGAGAAAAGCAACATGTGTTTCTATCTAAGCTTCTGAGGTGAACGTCCATGGTTCTGTTTATGCACTTATTTAGACACAGATGAGAGCGGCCCCCTCTAGTTTCGTCTTACCTGTGGTTTCTTTCATTTTGGACACTCTGTGACCGCTGTCACGTGTGCTGCCAAAACCTGGCTCAGTGCTGGTAGCTGCATGGATCTTCCTCAATAGGGTGGGGTCCATTGGATGTCCAGCCTTCCCCTGCGGTGCAGGTCCACAAGCCTTCTCCTCAGCGGCGACATAACTCAGCCCCTTGAGCGAAGTCTCTGATAGCACATGCATACTGTCTGTGGCACAAAGGGGGGAATCCATGGGTGTGACACAGCTGCTGCTGCCAGTGCTACATCCAGCATCTATAGAGGAGCACTGCGAGCTTTGGAGAGAATGAACCGCCTCGCTTTGTATTGACGACATGCGCTTGCTAACATGGAAATCGTATAAACGTGTGACTTCTTGCTCTGACTGCGAAGGCTTTATCTGCTTCTGCTTGTTCTCGTGTGAAGCGGCATCACTTTCTGCAGGGAAGGACCCTTTGGATGGGGAAAAGAGACGGGCATTTAACTGCTGGCTTCTTTCATCCAAGTCCTGTTTCTCTGCCTTCGCCGTCAGCCTATCTGCGTGGGAAGCCTGTGAGTCATTTGCACATTCTGGTGCGAGATTCTCTGCCATTTTGTTTCCTGGTGCTCTCTGCTGCCATTTTTGATGCCTCTCTTTACAGTGAGTTCGCCCCAGATCAAGTTGGTTCATGTAGTAGGAATCTCTCACAGTGAAAGCGTTGTACTTCCCGACAAGATGGGGGGGCTCCTCTTTAGCTGAGTCTGGAGAAGTAATATGGGATTGATCAGAGGAATCGCACGCATCTCCTTGGATACCGCTCTCCGTCTCCCTCTGTTTCCCTTTCTGTCTGTTCATTAATGAGCCCAAGTGCATCTTAGTGAAGTAGTCCCTGACTGACTTTATTTCCATAGTCTCTGGTTCCATCTCACCCCCTTCTGAGTGAAAAATTTGTGAGGAGGCAACGGCAGACTTTGCCTCCCCCTGATGCTCGCCACCTGTGTTTCCCTCTGCCCTTTTCTCATTCATGGCGTGGTATCCTTGTGGCACGGCTGCATGCATCCTCAGGTGGCTCTCTGAATGTCTCTGAGCGGCAACCAGCTCGGAGCTCTCTGTCATCTCAGAGGAGTTTGTCTCATTGCCAGAATCTGAAGACTCCGGGCTAAATGCGCGTGATATTTCTACACCTGTGTATCACAGAGAGACAAGACCTCGTTAACAAATTTCTTCTAATGCACATTGGAGATATCAAGAAGACATTTAGGGGTAATGACTATGCAAATTAACATGATTATGAAAATACGATTGAACAACAGATAAAATTGTTGGAAGGTTTTATCCCACCTGCAATTTCAGCAAAATGTTAATTCTGTAAACTATCCAAGCGTTGGCAAGCTTACACAGTACTAAAACAATGATAAAATGTTGCACATATATTTTAAAAATATAATTTTAGATTAAATGTAGGGTTATACATGAATTATAATCTGGTGCTACAAAATGATTCAGTGATCTTTCTTTCAAGTTTCAGGTATTAGCTACCATTGCTCGGTGCTTTGTGGGAACAAAAAATATATACTTTTTTTTTAAATGGTGTTGTTGATGAGCATGTTGACAAGTCATATTGGTTGCTGGAGAAAGAATACATGAAGCATAATTAAAGCCTGGGATGACACAATGACAGATTTAAAAAGCAAAGACTCTTTCTGTGTGATGTGATGTGATATAATACAAAGCTGCTGTGTCTGGCTCTGAGTGCAGTGACACTAAAATAACGCAGAGCATGAAACCAGAGTAGTTTCAAGGCATTCTGTTGAAATTACTGCCTGAATGCATGAATTCAAAAAGCTCTGTCCTAGTCCCAGATCATCCCACATCCTGTATGTTCACGAACTAACCTAATGAATGAGAAGAACACGTGATAATCCTGAAGTGATATAAAAATTATCTTAATTCTAATTCAATTTACCTTTATTACAATATAGATTAAAATGGGATTATGTGGAAAGATTATGGACTATATCTTTACCTGCTTTAGATAGCCATTTTAAATACCTCAGTTTGTAGAGCTTAATTCTGACCAGCTAGTCTGAGCAGGTCCAAAACCAAATTGGATTTCTGACTTCTTAAAACAACTATAATCAAGCATATTTTTGTATATTAATTTCATGTTTATGAAAGCACTATTTTATAATTTTTTTTGTTACCACCATTTTCACATTATGCAGTTTTTCAGGCAGACGTTTCATTTATCTTCTTGTTAGCCATGAAAAATGCTAAACTGCTGACATTTGCACTTCAAAAGTACTTCAAGATTATATGAAAACAACAGATAATGCAAACTGATGGTCATTAAAGGTTTACTAAGGGACATTTAAGTAAACCTCCATGACATTTTTGTGCTTGGAGTTGTCATGGTAGACAGTGTCCACTGATTTTTGCCTTGTTAGCAGTTAGCTCATCACTATGGTCAAAATTAAACCATTTCTCTTAACTGAGGCTGTTCTATCTATACAACAGGTGGGATAATAAATATTCATATTTCCACATAACCTTTCTTCAAAACAGCTTTAACTATCACTTTAAGACGTGATTGCAGAGAGGCAGTCTTCAATTTTACAAAGAGCTAACCCAGTTCCAGCTTAAAAAAAAAAAAAAAAAAATCTTATAAAGATCAAAGTAAAACTCTAATTTGGGGCATACATGTGATGGCTATTTAAGATTTTTATTCCCAAGAATTTTTTAATTGATTCGTAATAAACCTATTACATTGCGGACTATGGAAATGAGCAAAACAAACACAAAAAGCAACAAATGACTGATGAATACAAATGTCCACATTTTCAAACGAATGACAAAATACTCACAAATGGAAACATAAAACAGAATGCGCTTTATTAAAAAAACAACAACAACAAAAAAAAAAACAAAACAGCAAATCATAAGTGAATGGCTGGATGTGAATAATGTTAATGGATGAATGTTACAATAGTATAAGGAGAACCTGTGCTAGTCTCTGACTGGGCCGGACTCTGTTCTTCAGAAGCAGCCAGTGCTTCAAGTGCCTGTAAGGTAGACACCACCGCATCGTCCAGAGGCTCACCAGGTCCCTCTGCTCGGTGGGTGGGCACTGAATCTATTAGAGACACTGGAATATCATTACAGGCTCCCTTGGCCCGAGTCCCAGCTCCCTGCTGTTCGTCTTCATCTGAACTGTCCCTGAAACCAGGAGGAGGAGCAGCAATGGCCATGTTCAGAGAGTGCAGCAACACGTCATTGTCCTCCTCATCGTTTACCTCCGGTGGTGGAGGGAGGGAGGTCAAGTCAATGATGTCATCGCTGGACCCTGAGAGTGTAAGCAACATAGGCTTGTCAATGTCACTCATCACCATGTCCTCCTCGCAGCTGATGTCATCCTCGTCCTCTGCATCATCGGTCGTCTCTGCGTAGCAGATGTCATGCAGCAGTGGCTCCTCGATGCACTCCGTAGGACCAAAGATTTTGGTGGAGTACTGATAGCCTTCGTCTAAAGCGTCCATCATTTTATAATCCTCCTCGAGGCGCCTGTACATGTGGCTGTGATTGTCTGCAATTTCTGGGCCTTCATCCATTAGTCTCTGGTAGCCCAGATTTTGGGGGTTCACACTGTCCAAAGGAGGGTCTCCAAATATGAAGGAAACCTTGGCATTCCTGGAGGAGTCCTGGGGTTTGGGTCTTGGGAGGTTGAGATAAGTTTGGGAACACGGAGGTCTACAGCACTCTGCTCTCTCCGACATGTGCACTGGGTGCTGGGGCTGGTGGATCTCTGTTATGTAAACAGGTTGACCTTCACACCGGCTGTGGTTGAAGTATTCCCACTCCTGGTCCATATATTCTTGGCTGCACCTCTGGTTGTTTCTGTCTTCACAGCTTTTATGGGGTATGCTGTACGTGCACTCGATGGCCTGAAAGTTTTGCTTCACTTTAGCTGGGTTGCCTGCAAAGAGGAACCAGAAGAAAAACATTTTTTTTTAAATACAGCACATTCTGTTTAACTATCTTATAGCTCTTTCATATGCGCTTGTTTTCGTACTGTTTGTGTTTTTGGCCACGTTAAAGATGGAACGTCGAGAGTCCACGAGTAATCTGTAGTAACCAGCAGTCAAACAGGCCAGATTCATCGCATCAACCGACTCCATTAGAAGAGTTATGGGCTGTGAAAGAAGCAGATAATCAGATGGAAATAATGAAATAATAGGAACATAGGTATTGCAATGAGGTTATAAAGACCAGTGGACAGAACTGTGTAAGGATAAATGGACAACAATGTTTAACCTTCACATCTAGAACATGTAGCTCCACTCTAACTCTGTTCTCATCTTCTGAATACATCTCGATGCGGTTCACATGGCTGAAGTCGGCCAGAAGTGCCACGAGATTCGTTTTGGTGTTTATCACATGACTGATACCATATTTGGGTCCCACCAGCAAAGTCACTTCTGTGTGCTTCTCCCCTTGCTGTAAAAAAGGAAGAGATACCGCGTGCATCATTGTCTACGTGTGACCGAGCAGCAATGTGGTTTCAGCTGCATGTGTATGGTTGGAAGATGGTGTTACTTACTACCAGGGTTGATTTAAACACACGTCCCCCATAAAGCCTCAAGTCACTGAGATACTTCAGATAATGTACCTTTGCCTGCAAAGCAGTCAGCTGTATTGAAGAAAAGGGGAGGGACAATGAATAAAATGGACAATTAAAGACAAATAAAGTAGATTTTTACCATTAGTATAGATTTTAACCCCCCACAAGGTGGTATAAGTGAGCCAGATGTGGCACAAACAGAAACACACATGCAGATATAAAATTAGAGTTTGGCTTTTACCTTTTTACCAGGTGGCACCAAGTTTTGGTTGGTTTTTAAGATGTGGGTAATTGCTTTTTTAATATTCTTTTCTTTCATGCTTGACAGCACAGCAGGTGGTAGGAACAAGGCCAAGCCCCACTCCTTCCTGTGGATGCACAGTTCAAAAAGAGCCATTAACATGAAGCACAGTCATCACTAACAGAATCCAGAGTTGCTGCACTGATTAGATTTGCTGATAGAATATTCATAACAAACCAATAAAACAGAACGGTAAGATCAGTTTTCTTGTTTGTTTGACAGCACCCCCCACATGTTGCAGCATCTTTGAGAGCCAAAACAGTTTATTGGATGAAGTAGAATAGTTCAGAGTCAGGAAACAGTGGACTCCAACAAGCTCAGTGCTTTTTAAAATCCAAACTACTTACTCAATGTACTTCAGGGAAACTTTCTGAGTCTGTTTGGTATTGATGGTTAAAATGTACATTTGCAGGGCAGCCAGACGGAGGGCTGTGTCATATTTCAGTTCTGACCCAAATCTCTCCAGTACCACATCGTTACAGCTCTGGATGAAGCAGAGAAGGAAAGGACAGAAGGAGGTTAATTCTATTCACTCCTCTTGTCATGGAATGAAATAAAAAAAAAAAATTGTGAGAAGGAGCTACATCTAAGTTCTGACCATGTTTGTTGTCATACTATGAACAAAAGACACAAACGATTTAACTTCAGCAAAAACTAGGTGTTCATTTTTTACCTGAACGTAGAGATACTCAAAGGCTATGGCGTCTCTCCTCAGCAGGTCCACTGGATCCTTTGGGACAAAAGTGATCCGAAAGAAACACTTCATCTTGTGTGACCCTGGCCTCTGTGTCACCTAGAGCATGATAGATAGAAACAAACTAGGAGCAGTGCATCATTTGAGCTGCATCCTGCCGGAACAGGATCCAGGAATGCTCTTATTTTGACAAGGTGCATTCCGGTAACACTTTGCTTGGATCCGGTAACTCTCAGGCTTACTGATAATAATGTTATGAACAAATATGACTGCCTCGAACAAATAAAACTTATATTGAATATGTAAACTGAAAATAATTACAGTACATAAACACTCATTTTAAACACAACAGCCACTCACGACTTCTTAATATCACATACGAGCTGCCTCTTCAAGGAAAAAGCTAAGCCCCTACAAAAGTGGTGGGGGTGAGTGCTGAACAAGATAACCAGGCAGTCGTACGGTGCCAGGAGCCCACAGGCAGTAGCAACAAATAGACAGCGGAGGTTTCACGTGAGTCGGACAGTGAGTTCAGAGGAGAAGAGTCGGTTTGTAACCGTCAGGTAAGCGGGAGGATGCTTGACAAAAGTGGAGTGTTTACAAATGCAGGTAAACATAGATGTTTAATAACCTATTAAAATACACCAAAATGCAGGAAACTGTATCTACTTTATTTTAAAAATTCTGGGGGAGCACCCCCAGACCCTCTCCTCCATCCAACCCCCACCCACCCCAGCTGGCCCACCTGCTATTTCCATTCTGACATCAATTGGTTTACAAATTAAGCCCTGGTCAGGAAGTGTTTTGTCATTACATAGTGGACATACGTGAAACACAGTGATGGTTAGCTTAGCATCACAACTGAACACAGGAAGAAATAACTTTGTCAGCTCCAGTAAAAATAAAACTACTTTGTATAAACTATGTACAGGTAGTCCTTGGGTTACGACGGTCTCGAGTTACGACGTTTCATAGTTACAATGCATCTCCCATTTAAAAAAAAAACTTGAAATTTTATTTTGAAAAGCCGAGTTACGCCGTTTCCGGTTTCCGGTTTTATGTTGTAAACGTTGCGGTGGAGAAATACTGCACTGTACTCTCTAAAAAAGCTAAGTCTGGTCCT
>JAVCKU010000150.1:15225154-15235675 GCA_032273985.1 Hypsolebias coamazonicus | reverse complement strand
AAGACTGATCACAGCCCTCCTGACACTGAACAGCATACACAACATTGCTCTGTTTGTGCCGGGGGACTGGGTCTTTGTGATGAACCAGTCTTTGCCGTAATGTATTTTGGGGTTTAAAAGCCAGTAGAATGTAGAATATAGTTTTGAATAAAATGCCACAAAATACTAATATAAATTTCGATCAGATCCAACATAAAAGGAACTTTGCAGTTACATCTGTAAAAGATAAACAAAGTTCATCCATCCATTTTCTGAACCTGCTTTATCCTGTTCAGGGTTGTATGATCAGCTAAAGGCCTGCACCAGTTGAGCAAAGGCCGGGGAAAACCTTAGATTTACCATGACAGTCACATGACCAACACTGACACAGACCACCATCCATGCTCACTGTTACACCTATAATTTAAACTTTCCATTTAACCTGACATGCGCATTTTGGTGATGAAACCAGAGAACTTGTTTGCACATGTATGCACAGGGAGAATATTCAATCTGCATGGAAAGCTGAGCCGAACCACACTGCTGTGAGGTAAAAGAGCTAACAATCAACCAGGTGAGAGCCTTCAAACAGGAACCATCCCCAAAGAAGTGCAAGTAAAAAATAACATTAACATAAAATAAATACTATGACCTTTAAATGATCATTGAATGTGCCCATTAGAGGAAATGGTACATGCTCAGTGTCAATAAATTATCAATTTTCACCTTTTGTGCAATTTTTCATTTGTGACTTTCAGATCTGGATGTTTTGTTCTGTAGTTTAATTTAAAATGTTTAACCCAATGATAAACAAATGATGTTTTTGAAGTCGGTGACATTTTTTTTCCCCGATTTATTCGCAGGACAGTTATGATTTCATGTAAATTTTTTTTTTTTTTTAATTCATGTAAATTTGTCACCAATTTTAAAGTTGCAGAACGCTGTATGAAAAGTTTTGCTTGTGTATTTGTATATAACTGATGATTTATGACAGTGGTCTGACTCCACATGGCACCACAGACATTCTGTCAGTGTAGATGAGAAGCAGAACTTTGTCCACAGATCTGATATTGTGAGTTTTGCTGCTGTTGCAGATATAAGTGGCACTACATCAAAGTTTAGTTGAACTTATAATTACAGGTGTTTGCAGTTTGATTCATGTTGGATTCCATTTCTTTAAACTTTGGATTTTCTTTTCTTTGGATGCAATTTAAAGAATTTCTTGCAATACAACAAAACCTTAAATTAACCTTGAGGCAGTTTCAGACAAATTGCAAACATGTTGTTTTCCAGCCATTTTTAAAGAACTGTGCACAAAACTCTGACAAATTGTGTTTTTGCTGCTAATCTGAACGTGTGACGTCGTCTGATGTGAATAAATCATAGATACACAATGAAATTAAAGTGCCTGGAAAACAAAAAAAGCTTATTCTTAATGTTTTATTAATGTTGTTTATGAGGTTGTAAACACTTCTCAAAACAGAATAAAATATGTTTTTGGACAAATCAACACTTAAAAAAATTCTGACTTTAAAGATATTTAAGGATCAATGTAAACCCTGACTTTATTAATGATCAGCTTTTGGACGCATGCAAAATGAAAATTAATTTCTATCATCAAAAGATAGAAATGCATCAAAAAGATCTAAGGATGCCTTTTTTGAGCTTGATGTCAATTAAGATGAATTGAGAAAAAGTGATTAGATTAATGAAAAATTGAAACTTTTGAACTTTTATACTTTTGCACAGCTTGTTTGGTTAAGAAAATGGCAACGGACAACGCAATCAGTGTCTTGCAAAAATAGTTTAATTTTAGTTTACGTAGTCTTTCAAACAAGTCTGTAAAAAGAGTTGTTTTAAAATTCAAAATACATTAAAAAAATATTAAAATGTTGGTCTTTTTCTTCATAGTCTGCTTAGTCTGTGGTTAAAGTTGAATTGTTAAACAAATATAAATGAATGTATTTTAATGAGTTATAAGTATAATTGAAAGTTGAATGAGTTGTTTACTTATTTTATTAATTATAGGAAATTTTGTTTGAATTAGATAAATAAGGAGCAGATTTAATAAGATATTTTCCTTCATCTGCTACCTTTCATTATATATTTTATGTATATGTATTTTTTTTCTTTTCCAATTACATACATGCAATTGTTGTATTTAATTATTGTATAAAATTGCATAAAATGAATAAATAAATAAATAAATAAATAAATTAATTAATTAATTAATTTATTAATTTTAATAACTGATTCCTGGCTAATAAGGTGCATTATTTGACAGAACATCACTTTAAGATTCACCAGACAATCCCTTGAACTAATGTCTGCATAACAGTAAATAAAATAAATTATTATCTTATTTAATTACAAATATGAGCTGCACTGACTTGTTTGAAATGTGCTGCTGAAGCTTATTTTAACACTTTTAGATAAGTACGATTTTCAAATGATTGTACTTAAAAAAAAAAAAAACGTACATTTTACACAGACAGCATCAAGATGTTTTCACTAAACCTTTTCAATGAGAACAGGCATATACAGTATATGCTGAAAATATGTAATGCTCAGAGCATCTCAAAGTATTAAATAATTACAGCTTTTTCTCTGTGCATTTATACATTTATTGATAAAGCTCTGAGTTTGTGAGAAGTTTTGATTTCAAAAGAATATTACACTTTCTTTTTTTTTTTTTTTTTAACAATCAGAGCACGCCATGCCACCCAATTACAGCCAGAGATTAAGTTTGAAGCATAAGCCTTTGATCTCAGTAAGCGATTAACACAGCCTGAGTTTAGTTGTCCAAATCACTGGCAGATGTTCTGCTAAGCTCCACAACTTCAGCAGACTGTGTGATGGGATCTTTGGTGCACCGCAGGGAGGACTTTAGGGGGCTTCATACTAATCAGAGCCTAAAAGTGGACAGTCAGATCCAGTTGCAGCCTGTGCTCAGTACCTTCAGCTTTGAATACTCTATTATTATTCATTTGTTTAAATCATTCTCCAATATTTATTCAGCTGCTCACGGCTCGATGATGGGAAAGGTGTAATTAAATACAGTTGTTTTTTTTTCATCTTTGTTTTGCAGCAAGCGTTGGATTCTAACCTCAGTAATCTAATCAAGAGGACCAGTGAATTGGAAAGCTTGATGGGGAAGCTTATCCAAACCTGCCAAAACGTGGAGGTGAGGCTGTTTATCTGTCGGCTTTCAGGTGGAAGCTTCGGAGACGTTTTAATGGCCACAACAACTCATTAAATTATTAACGGCATAATTAATTACTGACTCTGAAGGAAACAATTAACTGTGTCAACAGAAACGGTTGTCTATATTGCTATAAATGAACAGTATCATGCAATTAAATTACCGTTGTTGTTTTTTGAACATAAAAGGGAGTTAACTAAGTTATAAATCTTGAAATAAGGCATTTTATGATTCATTGAAAAGCCTGTTAAAATATGACATTTCTCAGTTCATTTGAAGAGGGTTTTTGTGGAAAGGTTATGAACATTTAACATCTTATTGTAAATAGTTCTGATCACATTAATGATCTACCAGCCAGTTTGAGCCTAGAACAAAGTGGATCGCTGCTGTCTTTAAACATCCAGTCTCAACTATTTTACACTTTTGTTGCCATTTACCAGTGTATATTAAACTAGCACTGTGCTAAAAAGACTAAAATTTGGGGGAAATACAGCCATTTATATTCATAAAACTGTAGAATTATGTCTAAATGACAGTTTTGTTTTGTTTTTATTTGCACATCAAAATGCAAATGTATTATCTCTGTCTGGACATCCGTAAACTTTCTTCTGTCCCACGCATCACTTCTGATCTGCTCAAGATAAATTAATGAAACCTGATACATATATGGATCATCAGTAGACAGAGTGATTCAAACACTTTTCATCTCACAAGCTTCAAGGTCAATGTTATGAATCAAGGTCAAAGGTTAAACAAGGTACTTGCTTGTCCAGGCTGTTGCTGTAGATTACTGTTTTGCTGTATTATGCAGAATATAAATATTACACATCATACACCTGTTTGTCAACAGGTGTATAATGTGCCGTATGAGGTCCTTTTGTTAATTTATACCATAGCACTCTCATGAACCTTGAATTATCTAAAATTGACTAGCTAATGGCTAGTGTGAGTATGGTTCAGAGCAGGGGGTCTGCAACCTGCGACTCTGGAGCCACATGCGGCTCTTTGGTCCCTCTGCAGCGGCTCTTCCAAGTTTTGACCAAAACTGACATAAAACTGAATTTTATTGGTTGTTATAACAACAACTAAAAGGGCTAGCTTAGCAGTTTTCCTGTCATTTCTTTTGCACATACAGTAGTCCCTCGCTCGTTTATCGCGGATTCGCTATATCGCAGATTTTCAAAGTAAGATGGGACATGACACAAAAAATCACCATAAATACAAAATATAAAAGTGTTAAAAGTTATTTTTAATTATTTTGGGACTTCTATGCTCAGCTGTTGAAGTGTAATTGATCAAGAAGCACATTTCTGCTCTGTGCTGCGGAGCTGAAGCTGTGTGACATCCCTCTGCTGTCTGTCCTGCTGCTGCACTTCTCTACAATTCAAATTTAGATACTGTAATATTTTAAATAATCAATACAAGCTGCATGGATTGTTTATTTAAAATGTTACAGCACTGGGCGTGGTCCCTGACACCGACGAGAAACGAGGGACTACTGCATGTGAATACTGGAGACATTACAAGGAGTAAAACATACTCACTTTCACTTTACGCTTTATTTCTTCAAAGTAGGATACGTAATTTTTCTAAAGTTAAAAAAAAAAATCACATAGGCCTGCATAGTTTGTTGTTTTAGTTTTTAGAACTTGGGCAAAAACTATATTATTTTGTTCTTGTTTGTACAAGAATCTCATCTTTTACGTTGTCCTAAAATGTAAAAATGTCAATAAATGTTAAAAATCATTAAATATTTTTAGTTTTAGAAAGTCAATACTGGCCAGGAAAGTGTCCTCCAACAAACTTAAAGTGGTCCATAGGCCACCAGTTGAGAATCACAGTTGTAGCAGGTATTGCAGCTCCGGACACGTTTAATTTAGTGAACAAAGAGGCAGAAATGGCTCTTTTGATCGTAAAAGTTGCAGACCCCTAATTCACACCAATCCATTTTGGTTCTGACCATGCTCACACTATTAGCTAGTCAATCCAGTCCAAATTAAACTCTGATTTTCAACTGAAGTCGTTCAAAGAGCTATCTACAACCGGTGAGATACTAGCATTTTATAGCATGTCCTCAAAACCCACCTTCAAATGATGTGAACTGTCCTTCCATTAGACGTTTGTGAAGGTCCATATGAACACTATTGTGCTATAGAAATTATTTTTCCTGAGATAATAGATGCATTGGGAACAAAAACAGAAAGTCCCAACAATGCTAAATTGCTGCTCTACACCAGGTGGTTAGATCCTTTTTAAATTTTGGTGCCTGCCTTATTTTGTCTGTATAGCATTGATTTTGCTTCTTATCGATCGCTGTAAAGATTTTTACCCTTCTACGTGTGCAGCAGAACATTTTGTCAAAATAAAACCCAGAACAAGCAGCATCATTTACTGCTATTTCTGCTCTATCCAGGTGAATGCATCGCGGCAAGAAAACAAGCTGCTGGAAGAGTGTGACCTGCTGATTAATATCATACAGCAGAGGAAACAAGTCATAGCGACGAAGATAAAGGAGGGGAAGGTATTGTATATCATCCTTCATATCTGTATAACCTTTGTTTGTTTATCACCTTGTACATGTTGATAACCTTGTCTCTTCAAACATGTGCATGCTGATGTTATTAGAACTGCAGTGTTGTTACTAGTTAAACCATAATTCATCATGCTGGCTAAAGGCACTGCTTAAACCAAAACCATTTTTTCTCTTCACAAATGGAAATGTGAATTTATATCAACATTTAGGCACCTTTAATTCAATTCACTTTAGTTTATTTATATAACGCCAAGTCACAACAGAAGTCATCTCAGGCCACTGAACAGAAACACTCATATATATAAAGAGTTACCGTAATAACATTATTTATCTGAGGAGCATGAAGGCGACAATAGAAAGGGAAAAACTCCCTCGTGAGGAAGAAACCTTTAGCAGAACCAGGCTCAGGACAAGCGGCCATCTGCTTCAACTGGCTGGGTTTGAGAGGAACAGGAAGGAGGAACAGATACACAATGGCAGATCAAGAATCACGTTAAGATAGAAATAATACCAAATGGAAATTGTTCAATTTTAAAAATTCATTTTGAGAAATGTGATCAATTTGTCCTCTAATAGTCTAAGCCTATAGCAGCATAACAAGCCAAGCTTAACTATAGGATTTATCAAAAAGGAAAATCTTAAGCCCAGTCTTAAAACTGGACCATGTGTCAGCCTACAGATAAATACACACATTTAAATACACACGAGCGGTTTGTTGCAGTTTGACTGAAGATCTCCAATGGCTGGAATTATACTAATATTCCAATGAATGTTCTTTTATATCTCAAAGAACAAAAGAATTGCAAATGAGTTTTCTGACTGTATTTCATTCTTTACCTGTGTTCCCACACTGTGTGTTTCAAAAGTATTCACCCCCTAACGCTTTGCTGTCTTACTTTGTACTTAGTACTTTTATTATTTCTTACTTTGTTGTTGGATGACTAAGTCAAAGTGAAGACTCAATGCAATCTGCTGGCTTCCTTGGATAGATAATTTTACTAAATGTGTCTGTTCTGAGATGACTTTGTTGTGAATTGGCACTATATAAATAAACTGAATTTAATTTAATTTAATTACTGCATGGATTGTCATTGGATTTTAAATTTGATCTTAAGTAATTACTCAACAAAAATGCTTTAAGTTATTAAAAAACAAAACGGTGAAAACTTATTTAAACCATTCAAAAAATAGAAACTAAAAAGTGATGCGTTATCCCCTAGAACAACCTCATACAGCAGCAAGTCTGCTCATGTACACCTTCATGGAGTTCGTTCACCAAGTCTTTTCATGACAAACTGTTCCATCTGCTTCAGGTTGGATGAGACAGTTCTGTAGTTTGACTGTCTGACCACTGGAGTGTTGTTTTAGCGTTTTGTTTAGGTTGGGAGGAAGTCCATATTCAGACGTGCACAGCAAAGATTGGTCTGCGGTTAATGTGACTTCTTTAAAGAAGCACTTTTTAAAGTTATGAACCTGTTATTTAGTACTTCAGAGGGAATGGCTGCAATGTACTTTGTGGTTTTGTCTAGTTATCAGGATGATAGTGAAAAATGATCAAACTGATCCATACAACTGAGGATGGAGGTAAAGTAGAGGAGCTGCAGTTGTATATTACTATATCTTTGATTTAGGTTTTGTAGTCTCACCCTAAAGAACAATGGAAAAGTGTGTCTTTGTTGTTGTTTTTTAATTGTCACGAAATTATAATGCTATTTAATTTTAGTAGTTTGTAGAAAATAAACTGATTTTGAGTGCAATTGCAAACTTGATTTTTTTTTTAAAGTCTCAAAATGATCTTTTGTAGTCAGGTTTTATGAATAGTTTATGAAAAAAAAAACTTGTAGAAAGCTGTTTGAGTGGCCTCTGTTTGTGGAAATAAAGTTTAATCTCTCCAAATGGATGAATTGATGGCTAGTCCGAGTGGGGTCATGATCAAATTGGATTGTAAACGTTTTGTATAAACTTTATATTGTTGTTAGTGTTACAATACACTGTTAGGCACTTTGAATTATTATTTGCAATCTTAAATTGTGACAGCGGCAGCTAGCTGTAGCCCATTGGTGCAGCTGTGGGCACTACAGGCAGGATTATCAAAACATTTATTCTACAATAATTATGGTATACAAAACTGACTTCAGTCAGGTATTCCCTGGCTTTATAAAATATTAGTCACTTTAACCACTTACGGACCGTTAGCTCAACAATCTGATGAAATTTAAAGCTAATTTCCTCAGACAGAGGCTCTTTAGCTGCACTCACATTTCGTCACACACTGAATATACCTGATGTATTAAAATAAATAAATAAATAAATAAATAAATTTTCTTCCTTTAGTCTGGTTAAATATCTTTAGGTATTTGGTTTTATGTTGTGTCATTTTTGCTAACAGAGTGAATTCAGCTCTGCTCTCGTTCCTTCCTTGCCTCATCATTTATGACAGGTTGTGAATTTGCTCTTAGCTGCTTAGCCACTTTAAGAGGATCTCCCATCACTGATAGCACTAGTCTCTTAAATAAACCTTTAATACCAGTTTAGCTGAGTGAGGCTACAAATTCCAATTGTCACAACTGCATAGTAAACTGGATTTCTTTTTCCTCCAAGCAACAAAATCCAGCATCAGGTTCACACACTGATCATTGATTTGCTATTTATAAGCATTAAACTTTCTGGATATCAACTTTTCTGTTTAGGCCATGAGGCTGAGGAAGCTAGCGCAACAAATTGCCGGCTGTAAGCAGTGCATCGAGAGGTCCTCCTCCCTCATCACTCAGGCTGACCAAACCCTCAAAGAGAGCGACCACGCCCGTTTCCTTCAGACAGCTAAAAGCATCTGTGAGAGGTGAAGACACAGTGAGATCCAACCAAGGTACAGTGAAGGCACCATCTAACCAATGCCCTCCCTCATTACAGAGTGTCGATGGCCACAGCATCATCACAAATACTGTTACCAGAAATAAACTTAAATGACGCCTTTGATACATTTGCTTTGGATTTCACGAGGGAGAAGAAAATGCTAGAAAGTTTAGATTACTTAACAGGTGAGTCAAGTCAATATTTTACTACATTTATATATATGAGTGCACTTAATTCCCTGTTTGTTTCATAATGAGTCTAATCATCCCACCACTTTGTAATTTGCAGCTGGACAACAATTTATTTTTAAATGAGTTGTTTGGTTTCTGTGTTTAAACATGCTCGATAAATTATCCACACAGTTATCTGAATCACGGACTGGGACATTTTAAAGGCTTTGGCATGGTGGTTTAAATTTCAGTTATGATACAATATTGAGTTGCAGACAAATAAAAAGCTTGCTGTTCTTGGCAGCAGTAACTTTAATTTCTGCAGAATGAAACTGGCTTTGATTGTTTATATTCAGCTCCTGCTGAGCAGTGAGAATTCACCTCTGCGTGGCAGCTGTAGCTGCAATAGCTGGAGGAACTCCAGCGTGGATTGATTGCACTTGTCAGACAACAAAAATGGAAAACAAAACAAAAGTCACGGTGATATTTCTCTACCTGTCGTTGCTAGGGGTTTTTTGGTTTGTTCACCACTTTTATCTTGGGCTTTATAACTTTCATTACTGTATTTTCTGCCGTAAACGTTGCACCGCCCTATAAATCGCATCAGTGCAAATATGTCTAATAAAGTGGAAAAATCCATAAATGCGTTGCTTCGCCGTATAAGTCGCATCTATAATGTGTCACCTCTGATGTGTCGCATTTGTTACCCGTCATCGCTGACAACCTGGAGATGTGGTCCGATGTTGAGCCAAAAATCAATTGGCTGCCAAATGGCGGTCGCGGGAGAGTGCACGGGAGGACTTTAACAAGAATTTTACAAGATTAACACTTAAAAATCATTATTTGTTTGCTCAAAATTATGGCAAAGGTGTGTCTGCATTTCAAAAGCTGATGCGTGGAAACATGAAAGCGCAGAGGGTGACTCGCTGTCCATTTCTTCAAAATTTAACAAGATAACCACCTAAAAACAATTATTTGTTTGCTCGGCTTTATAGCAAATGTGTGTCTCAGTTCAACTTTTACTTAATAAATGCACTTCTACAGTATAGTCAAATCAGATTCATTTCACCAGGGTGGTGCAGCAAAATGAAGCTGATTTGATGGTTGCTCCAGGCAGATGGCTGTGGCAAGCTGTGGCAAGCCGATTGTGTCATTAATAGCCACTTTTACCTATTGCATGATACAATGGCATGCCATACTGCTAGACTGTCATCTAGCGGCTGAACATAGTAGTGTTCAATATTTTCAGTCAGAATGAATAAAAATGGTCAGATCTCAGCAAAAATTGGTTTATAAATATGGAAAAAAATCCATTAATACATTGCTTTGGCGTATATTTCGCTGGGCATGTAAATTATGCAAAAAACTGCTGTTGGGCAAAAAAATACATTATTCATGCAGATTTTGTTTTGTCTTTGCAGCACCAAATCCACCAGTAATTCGTGAGGAACTTTGCACGGCCTCGTATGACACGATCACAGCTCACTGGACATCAGATGATGAATTTTCTGTTGTATCATATGAACTTCAGTACGCCATCTTTACCAGCCAATCTAATGTTGTCAGTAAGTTCACACAGTAATTTTTGTGTGTAATTTATTTTAGATAAAACTTAACAATTTATTTATTTTTATGCATTTATTCATTCATTTAAAATAAATAAAATAAACAAAACAAATTCATCAAAAGAAAAAAATGGAATGAAAAGGTTGTAGAAAAAATAACGAAATTATTATATCTGCCCCTTATATATATATATATATATATATATATATAGATATACT
>JAVCKU010000150.1:15172288-15182991 GCA_032273985.1 Hypsolebias coamazonicus | reverse complement strand
GCTGGAGCACAGGATGCTCTCCACTGCACACCTGTAGAAGGAGGTGAGGACTGAGCTTCTCAGACCAGCTCGCCTCATCCGCCTGAGGAAGTAGAGTCTCTGATGAGCTTTCTTGATCAGGCTGGTAGTGTTGTGGCCCCAGCTGAGGTTGTCATTCAGGTGTACACCAAATAAACTACAAAAATATAGTCATTTTTTTGTTGGCTAATGATAATTAGTTTGAATTGAATTGACTTCGAATTGCAGATGTGCAAGCAAATGCTTATGTTCTGAACGTCGCATTAAAAACCTTTTGAAAACAGACAGACAGACATATGGTAATTGATTCCAGCAAGTTAATAATAACATTTTAAATAATACGTTCTGGGGATCAGTGTCAGCTACTACCACACCAAATTTTAAGTCAATGTCTTCAAAATCGAGAGAGTTATCACCGTTTTTGTTCCGTGGTTCATTTTTAAAGATCTGTTGGCTCTCACAGCTCTGACTCTAAAAGTTAATCAGTTGTTGACATACATCTAAAGATTTATTTCTGAAAGTTTTATTTCATTTGCTAGCTCAAACACACTCACAGAGAGACATGGACAACAACATGATCACCCACTTAAAGATAAAGATCCAGACCATCCGCAAAAGGTTTTGAGATTCACTATCCAGTAGCTGATCTACAGTAGAATCTCTAATAAACCACTGTGCCGGTTAATATGAAAACATTTCCTCACAGTACCGGTATATGTTTTTATATTTTTATTATGCTTTTAATATTAGTTTATCCATTCCAGTCAATAAAATTTTGAACACAAACACTGCCAAATAAGTAATTGCTATGTGACAATAACGCTGTTTGACCAGAGTGTGCATCTTTTCGTTTTTCCCTTCGTCTGCCTCATAATTGCTGCTCGCATGTTAACGGCTTTAAAGCAAGCTAAGATCTAGTCGTTTCCCCACTAAATAATTCACCTTTTCAGGTTATAAAGACTTGCAGCGAAAGAAAACCCCAACTGGGTAGTTCAATTCAAGATGGGAAGATCACTGATAGGATTGAAAGGTGGTTTTGCGCTGGTTTCCCAAAAGTCAATACTTCTGAAACTATATTTTTGGATTACCAATGTTAATAATATGCTGAAAAGATATCAGTCACATTTTAAATTAAACTCCCATTAGGGACAGCGTGCATGCTGTGATAATGGTGAAGTTGATGATGATACACCACAATGACTGGCAGTGGTGATAAGATGTAGCAAAACGACAGGGTCAGAGCTCTTAAAAGAGACGGGTGATGATGGCAGCACTGATCATTACCCAGTCCATCACAGTATCACACGTGGAGGTGATGATTTGTTCATTAAATGAGGCATGGGGTCAGCTCATAGTCAAAGTGTACAACATGGTGTGTGTTCTCCTTGTGTGTGTGAGTGCCATAGTTTGTACACAGATAATACAGGTTTTAATAGTTTTATGTCTAGTTGTACAATGCAGTGGAATACCATCTTTATTTCTATTGTTTTGTGTTAACTCATGTCTTTTTTGATTGTTTAGCAATCATTACTGAAAGCCAGACATTACATTCTGCAGGCTCCCGTGTTTTCTTGGTTTGTTGCATTTGTAGCATTAAAATAGTTTGGCTAAAATGTTTCTCCTCACATAGCTTGCCAGAAAAATCTAAATTGCTGTGGGAAGACAAACAGCTGGTTTTACACCTTTAGCTTAATTGACTGTCTTGACTTTATTTTAAATACTGTATAAATATCTTAGCATGCGCTGCATGGATGGAATGCTCGTAGAGCAGAAATAAATAGATCCTATAGTTGTAACAACTCAATCAGTAGATTTTTAAGCACAAAAATAAGTTAATTTGGGATGTTTTGTTAAAATTTTAACTACTAGAGGATGATTTTTCATTTTGTCGGGGTAAGATAAATAAAAACAATGGTGACCTATCAAAAATCGATCATTAGAAATGGGTGCTGGACCAAAAAAAAATCATTCATGAGAAAGAACAAACTGTTTCACACACCAAACAACTCCTGGATAAAAGAAAATGAAAATTAATATAAGAACTTATTTTAGCGTGTGGACATTTATCTTATGTTAACCTAATATTTTGATGTTTCTGTTTTTTGACTTACTTAGATGACTTAATTTCAACTTTAATTAAGAGATTGAATAAAATACACCATATCCTATTTGATACAACATACATCTACAATCCTATTACACTGGAACGATTTGTGGAAAAACTTACCGTAACTTGCTAAGGCAGTGTGTCGAACTCATTAGGAGTCACGAATCACCAGTGTATACAAAAATACTTAAGCAGCGGTAACTTGAAGTATTTGTCAAACTACTGCAAATGTCCAGAACTCTACTCAAATAAAACAGAAAAGGACACAATAATTATTTAGTGTATTTTTTGTAATATCTGGATTAATGCTGCAGTTTGATCATTTTTGCCCTGTTTGAATAAACAAATGTCACCCACGACATTTCATGGTGGAGTTTCAGATGATCATTTTACGTTGAACAAAGACAGAGTTGTAGCCATTTTGTTCAATCTTTGAAAATAGCAACATGCGATTTCATTAGAAGATGCACTCAGAACATATGTTGTAAATGACTCTCAGCTACGTGTACTACAACACAAAACGTAAAATTGCCTGAGTCATTTCAAGTTTAGTGTTTGCTAATTTCAATTTGCCCTGGCAGCCATCTTGAATTAGGTTGACTCTAAACATGTAATCAGTTGCAGATGTTCATCCAGAGATTTATTTATGAATATAATAAAAATAAGCTTTATTGTCCCTCACTGGGGAAATTCATGTGTATCAGCAGCAAAGCGACAGGTATATCAAACAGTGCAGGTTCACACAAAGGTTAAAAAATATATAAAATCAGAAAAACTATGAGACTGTACAGTAAGGCTATATTTTTTACATAAGAAAAAAATAAGAAAAAAAAACTGTGCAGTTATTAAAATAGCACGCCTAGATTTAAGTGATGCTAGTAGGATGATTTAAATTTGTGCATGTGTGTTTTTGCACGTAAAAGAAAATAACACAAGAAATGGAAAAACTGTGACAGCAGGAATGTAAACACTCATTGAGTTTGTGGTGATTAGTGATTGTTGTAAAGTCTAACAGTTGAAAGTTTGAAAGTTTTATTAAAATTCATCCAGTGGTTAATGAGGAAGTTTAGAAATGTCACTAGACAAACAAACACACATACACACAGGAAAAAACGATCATTAGTTTTTGACTTCAGACAATAACAATTAAAATAGACCAAATTTGTTAATCATTAAACAAAACAAGATAATGTGCAATATATTCTCCAAACAACAAAATTTACAATGTACCGGTAATTTATGAAGGAAATCTAAAATAATACAGACGGCTACTATAAAAAGGATTCCAAATATGCAAAAATACTAACATATTTCTTGTTAGGTTTTAAAGTTCTGTTATTTCTTTTAGAGTTTTTTTTTTTTTTTTTTTGCTTTGCTTGACTTCTTCAAATAAACTTTTGGTTGTTGTTTTGTTGGCTGTTATTAATCATGCTATTGTTATCTGACAAGGCTGACGTGATGCTACTGATTACTGATTTATTTTTTTTTTGCAGTTCAGTCCGAACTGAAACCAGGAGTTGATAATGCCTCAATTATCACTCAAATTTGAGTTTGTGAGCATAAATGCATATAAATTATGTCTGTGGAATGAGTAGTAAAAGAATAATTATGCCAGTAAAATCAGATGAATATACATTATACACCACATTAAGCTTTAAAAACAATCCTTCACATGTTTTATGTCCACCACATGTGGTGCCGACCCAGGGAATTCAAGTTTTTGTCTTTCAGCCAACCATTTACATTACTGCTTTGCATTTACCTCGTATAAATTTAATGGCAAACCATAAATGATAGCACATATTCTAATAAAATAAACAGACATATTTAGAAGAGCCATCTTCATGGTTCATAATTATGCAGATATATAGAAATTAAAGTACTGTATTGAAAAGTGTTTAAAAGCTTTCACAGCTTTCATTTCTAGAGTTAATTTATCTGGTCATAATAAAAAAAAAAGATCTCATCTTTACCAGGCTTTAAAATGAATCTATCTTCTGAGTGTTTACACGACAGATTCCACTATGCCATTATTTATAAATATCTAAAACAAATCCATAATTGAAACGCGGTCTGTAACAAACTAACTCCACCATTGCTGCTTTAACTAGATTAAAGAGGAAAGGCAGCAGTCAGGTCCTGCTGATCAAATGTCCTTATTTAACTGAATATCAGCGAGTGTTCTGGCAGTTTGCTGGACTGGAGTATTCAAGAGTTTGTTAAAACAATACCAATCTGGAAATACATCAGCAATGACCTTAGAGAAGGGATCAGTGATGTCCATCAATCTGGAAAGGGTTAGTCATTTCCAAATGTTGTGGAGTTTAACATTCTCCAGTAAGAATGATTATTCATAGGTAGAAAACGATTAAAGTAGCTGCCAGTATTCCAAAGACTGTGCACAGCTCAGATAAATTACAACTCCATCCATCAACCAGTCATCTTTTACCCTCTTATTCCTTTTCGGGTTGCATGGGTCACTGGTGCCCATGTCCAGTTATCACTGTGCGAGAGGCGGGGGACACCTAGACAGGACTCCAGTCCATCACAGAGACGCATACAGTAGAGACAAACGATACAAACAACCATTCACTCTCTCACTCACATCTAGGGACAATTTAGAGTTACCAGTCAGCCTAACATGCATGTTTTTGGTCTGTGGGAGGAAACCAGAGTACCCAGAGAAAACCCACGCAAACACAGAGAAAACATGCAAACTCCACCCAGATAGCTCTGAGAGACAACAGCTCTACCAACTGGGCCACCATGCCACCAAAATTGCAAACCCATTGCAAACTATTGAGTTACATCTCAAACTCTACAAGCCTCGGTTAGCAGAACTGTCAAACTTTCATGACTGGACAGTTGGATAGACTGAAAAAGTAATAAATCTTCTCTCTAAGCATACGGTAATATGGCAGCACAACTTGGGTTTGCAAAATTGCATCTAAAAGACCCACGAAGCTCCTGGATTAATTTGGATAGATGAGACATAAATGTGTTTTTCCACAATCCAAAGAGCAAACCAAACACATCATTTCAGTACAAACATTTTTCACCCAAGCACAGTGGTAGAAGGGTGATGATCTGGGCATGTTTGGTAACAACAGGACCTGGACAGTTTGCAGTTATTGAGTTCACAATGAACTCTTTTGTTCACCAAAGTATTCTAGAGGTAAATGTGAGGTCTTCTGTCCAGAAACTTAAGCTTGACAGGAACTGGGTCAACAAAACATTAATCTTATCACAGCAGAAATTCTGCAACAGACTAGAGGAAAAAAGTTGGGATGCACAATATTATCGGCATGGTATCAGTATCAGCCGATATTATCATTAAACTGAGACAGCATTGCAGATGACTAATGCTAATAAACAACATTTAACACTTTTCATTTAACGTAAGTTAAAGTGCTATGCATATCATATGGCTGTTACTGAATATATGTCACCAGCTCTTACAGCTGTTACACAATTTTTTGCAGTAAATAAGCCTAAATAAGAGGGCTATGTTCTACTGTAACAAAGCAAAGTATATTAAAAGTAGTGGTAATCGGCCAAATAAGTTTTAACATATCAACATATCGGATAGCAGCCAAAAATCCAATATCGTGCATCCCCAGTTCAGATCTTTTGAAGTAAGGTTCTACTGAAAGGTTTTGAATACTTAATACATGTATCTTACCTGTTGTTGTAGATAGCTGTTTGGGTGAACCCAGTTTAGAGAAATAGAGTTCATGGCTAGTCTACGCAGCCCGAGAGGAAAGTTATTCCATAAAACAGACTCTGAAATATTTTTTATGGTTTTATGCATTATTTTCATACATGTTAAAATTTGTTTTCCTCTCTGAAAGTTAAGTCTGTGCCACAATAAAAGATCCATGTTGCTGTTTTTTTCTTACCATTTTAAATACAATTTTAAAAAGAATCCCCTCCATTCTCAAATACGTCAAAGCAGTTCACTTGAATGTGGTTTTATAACGCTTCACATCACCTTCAGTTTAACATCACACAGTTGTTTAGATAGAATTAAATGTTTATTTGCATGTACAAATAGGAGCAGCATGGAGCAGCCTGGGGCACTTTCAGCAGGAAAATGAAAACATATTTCTGCTAGAATACTAATTATTTGGAATCGACAGCAACACAAAAGTTTATGAAATAGCATTTGCGTGAACCACTATTATATTTTTGAGATTAAAGTTGTTTAAAGTTGGAGGCAATCCACTTTGGCTTTGCTTGACCAACCCATTTGTTAATCTGGTCAGAGTTAAACTCTGTTTCTCTAAACTGTTATAAAGCTTTCCACAACAGGTAAGATAGCAATTGTTTAAAACTTTTCACACTTTAAAAGATCTGAGCTGTTGCTCCAAGCATTATAGTGAAAATGTTGTTTTTTATGGGTTTCATTACAGCCCATGCTAAATTATTAATGTGTCCTTTCTTCATTATGTACAGTTGAGTAAAGCCTTTGTTGTGACTTAATTTGTGACAATGCAAACATTGTAAACTTGTTAAAAAATATGCTTGTTCTGTGTTTTCACAATTTGCAAATCCTGTGGAAATTGAAAATGTGAAATATTTAGAGCACACAGTCACGTTCGGTGGCTGTGCGAGCTCAGTAATTTAAAGGTCTGGGAGGAACACTAATTAACAGTCTTCCAGTGGGTCTCGTAAAAGATTCATTTGCAGAACCAGTTATCTCTTGTCAAACTGGTGCTGCATTGTTTTGATTCCATATCTCACTTGTTTCTTTCCTTGTTTTGTTGAATTTTTGCTTTTGTTTCTTTTGTGTTCATAGCCAGCTAATTTTTTTTTTATTAATATTTCTTGAGCAGTCTTGGGAATATCCACCCCACGTCTTCTTCCGTCAGACTTCAAGGACGGGTTTTTATCTATTCTTTACTTTTTAGCGAATTAATTTTTCATATAATGACCAGATAGTCAGAATAATTCATCACAGTATTCTGCCAATAGAAGATTAGAACATAATAGAGTGAAATGAATGTTGCCGACAGCTGTGAGCAAATTGAAAACACATTGGATTTAATTGAAGAGTAATTTTTCAGACTCTATTGGTGCAAATTTGCAGGAATCATCCGACACAATCGCAAATGGAGACAGAGATGCTTGTGAGATGCACTCCATTATGTGTCCATTATGTGTCTGTTGTATGTAATTAGAGGATGCTAATAACATGCTTTATTTATCATAACAATCCTTGTTTTGTTCTAATTTAACATGGAGCAGAAAAACACAAGCTTCACTGATTGCCAGGATGTCTTTTTAAAAACAACCTAAAAGCCCCAAACAGCAGTGAATAAAAACAACAACATGATTTTAGTTATTGGTGAAACTGAGTACAAAGACATTATTTATGAAAAAACAGCAGATAATTTTTAGTAGGTGATAAAAATAAAGGTATAAACACAGGGACTGGTCCCAGTGAAAATATACTCAGCGCAGTGAAAAAATGTTTTATGTGTTGCAGTTTAATGGATGTTCACTACAATGCATGTCAAAATAAATATACAGTAGTACCTCGTTTATTGTGGGGGTTTGGTTCCAAACCCACCGCAGTATTGAAATTCTACCAAGTAGCAATATTACATTTATTTTAGTATTTATATACAGTATTTTAAACCTTTAGAAACCCTTCCCACACTCTCACAATGTTCCAAACTCTTAAACCTACTAATTTTAACAACATACTTATATGTAGCTACTAAATTTTACTTACAAGTGTGTCCCCGCTTGGAGGTCCATGTCGTTGGCCCGTTCAAACAGATGAAAATCTTCCTGTTGAGCTTTGGATGAACCGCCCGACCATCCGCTGATAGCTCATCGTTGGCCGCTTGAAAGACATGAAAAAAAAATTCCCACTGAGCTTCAGATGGAGCGCTGGACCTTCAGCCACATGGGTTTGCTCGGAGGTCCACGTGGGTGGGCTACCAGCTCTCAAGATTCACCGATAGGTTTGGAAGTCTGGTTCTGCTCCGGGGATGCCAATCAGATCAAAACTTTACTGTACCTATGTGTTTTTTTTTTTTTTTTTCAAACAGAGGAAAATGGGGCTTCTGGGTGGGGCCCTGTTGCCTTTTGGGAAATGTGGTCATTTTGTGAGCAGGGATACAGTGGATGCTTATTGAGAGAAAACTACAAAACGGCGGCACCTGTCTGAAGTATTTTATTATTTTATTGACTTTTACAAGGGTGGAAGTAATGAATTACAAATACTTACATTACTGTAATTGAGTAGATTTTTGGGGTACTTGTACTTTTACGAGTATTTCTTTCAAGTGTGCAATTTTATTCATACTTAAGTACAATTTAGCCCATGTAATTTACTTTGCTTCTTTTAAAATCAGGCACTACTGAGTACAGCTGCAATTTGAAGTAATATTCAAACCGTTCATCTGTATCTTTGTAACCAATAAGGCCCTCTGATCACCAACACGCCAATAACCTATGACGTAAGCAAAGGACAACTCCGTAGAGTAGAGAGTAATTTATGGACCAAAGATTTGGAGAAAAAGCCCAAATGGAGACAGAGGACAACACTGTCAACAGAGAAAAAGACGAGGTAAAGGCTGAGGACGAGTGTCTGTGGTTGTACCTGAATGAATTTTTCATGTACAGAGGGTGAAAAGGAGACAGCATCCAGATGCAAACTTTGTTTGATCTCTACGGTGATAGCAGCTTACAAGACTTCAGCATCTAATCTCAAAAAACCTATTGCTGTATTCGAGGTTTTACAACTACCTGTATGATATTGCTTTTTTATTGTTTGTACTTTGAATGTGTGGGTTATTAGTTTGGCTAAGTGCGTAGATATTGTCACTGCCATCAGTTTGCCTGGTACTAAAATAAGACGGAGCGTCGGAGAAATGTGCTTTGAATGCAGCTGTTATATAAAGTAAATGAAACTGAAAGTCTTCTGTTGACAACACAATAAAACATCAATTGGTTAAAAAGTAATTAATACTCTGAGTAGTTTTTGAGAAGAGTACTTTGTACTTTTACCTATTTTTTTTATAACACCAGTACTTTTACTTGTAACGAAGTACAATTTAAGCAATAACAGTACAGTACTTGAATACAAATCTTCAGTACTCTGCTTTTTACTGTAAAGAACTATATCCAGTACTATCCCTTTCACATGAGTAACAGTTTTTTTATTTATTTATATTTTTTAACAATATTACGGACTGCTCATTCCCAAACCGTGATAGAGCGAGTCCACAGAAGTCGAACCGCAAAGAAGCGAGGAACTACTGTATGTATGATGTAACTTGTTAAAGCTTTGAGTATGTGTTAGGTATGACTCTGAACTACTACCATTCCAAATTTTAGCTCAATATCTTGCATACTGAATGAGTCATGGCCAGTTTTGTGTTTGCTCAGGTCAATTAGCTGTGGCGGCTTCTTGAATGGAGCTGACTGGAGATTTAATCCGTTTTAGATGTACATTCAGTGGTTGCTTTGTGAGTTTCATTAAAAATCATCTGGTAGATGATGAGATATTTTGCTAACAGGCAGGTGGATGATTCCTCTGACTCCCATGGTTTTACACACATCTATGTTTAATTGGTATAAATGGAAATAAACATGATAATTAAAAGTCAGGTTTGTGTTGGGGATGCAGCTGATGTATTTTACCATCTAGATGTCAACATTTGACAACATTTTCACAGCTATTAGTGAGAAACTTTTTTTTTCTCCTCACAGCAAACAAGTTATAAATTTTAACAAGCTTTTTGTTTTCACAGCGCTTTGTCTAAACAGTGACAGGGCTCAGATATGTTGATGTTTGTGTAAAAAAAAACCTAATCCTGTCACATTTTTAAAATAAATTCACTCTGTTTATAGTGTTTTTTTTATTTATTTATTTATTTTTTTATATACATATTCCTTAAAGACACCAAGAGTAAAACAGTATCTACAAGGAACTTTCCAGATTTGCAATAAGCAATAAATTTAATCTAACACTTGAGATTAGCTTTTTTTTTTTTTTAATTAGCTGTGTAGTTTCATGTCTGTCTTGCTTTTTCTTAGTTTCATATATGAGCCTCTGTGATGGTTTTGCTCCTTTTTCTCATTCATTGTGATTAATTTCAGGCTTAACTCTCATTTTCTTTGGTCAGTCTTTCATTTGACTGGATACATGTGTCATTTTCTACAGTTACAACACAATTTGAAGTTATAACATGATTATTTATAAATACATAACAATTAGATTTGGATTTTTAGGATGTATTTAACACCCATAAAATACATAAATTATTTTGTCATATATTTTTGAAGGATCAGCACATTTCTTGATCAAGTATTTATGTACTGTACTGATATTTTTCCTCCAGATAAATTAATATTCTAGTCTAAGGATTACCTTTTTTTTTTTTTTTTTTCGGCATATAAATTGCAGTTTTTTTTTTTTTTTGCATAGATATTTCAGTCCTGTGATTTATATGCCAAAACTACTTACCGTATTTTCCGCCGTATAGGTCGCACCGCCCTATAAGTCGCTTTGTCCAATTTTGTCCAATAATTTGGAAAAATCCATAAACATGTCGCACCTCCG